>QVIE01002271.1:0-30246 GCA_013387415.1 Panellus pusillus | reverse complement strand
AGATTGATTATTTGTTGCCACGGCCACTGTGAAACTACCCTCCACATGCTGCTCTGTGAGAACATTGAGTGGGCCATAAGTATTACATGTGGGCATCGATGATGAGCCTCAAAACACAGTTGCGTAGACTCCACAACTGTCAAAGCCGCCTGATTTCGGTCAATTGGATGGACACCAAACACATCAGCACAGCCCTTGTAAACTAAAAAAAGAAAGCTAAAGGCTCGGCAATACATTAGTAATCAACTTTTAGGATGCTCAGCGGCATCCCAGCCATGCCAGGTCTCAGTGGCGGATTCGGCGCCCGCAGCGGCCGGGACCGTCCGTCGGAAAGCATCTGGACAATATGTCGACTTCACAAATCAAGGCGCAGATGATAGATGCGTGCGACGCGAGTCGAGGGGCGCGGGCGCCTTGGCGCTCCTCAAGGCGGCCCGCAACCAGATCCTCCAGGCGCACGAGTACGAGAACCGAGGGGATCTGAAGAATGCGCTTGCGTCGTACACGAAGAGCGGTGTGCTGGTCACGGAGGCGCTGGACTCGCGGGAATACAAGCGGGAGTCGGCGGGGGGAGTGGTGCACAAGGAGTGCATGGAGTTCCAGAAGGTGCGTGGTGGTCTCAAATTGCTGGTAGACTTGTGAATTTTTTATTGCAGAACTACAGCGTGGACATGGCGAGCCGGATGAACGCCATCGAGGAGAAGCTGAAGGCGCTGGAGAAGGGGCCGAACACGATGTCGATGGGCGGCATACAGGACCGAATACAGGCCCTCAAGAACAACGGACTCCCGGCGCTCGGCGATGCCCGGGGCGCAAAGCACGCGCTCGTCTCGCCGCTGTCACTGGGCCCGCCGTCGCCCGTCTCGAGTCCGTCGTCGTCCCCAGTCCAGGCGCTGTCTCCGCTGACACCGCCACCGTCCTCGCGGATCAGCATAGCCAGCACCGAGGCAAAGTTCCCCTCCATCTCCCAGCTCGACGAGTCCTTCTCTTTTCCCATTCAGCGGCCGTCCAGCACCCCGCTTACGCCAACCTCCTTCGTCACCCCGCCGCCGTCCCCCTCGCGCCCGCCCATCCCGCACAAGCCCTCGGGTCTCGGCTTGTCTTCCTCGAAGCCGCCACTGCCCAACAGCGCACCGCGTTTCCGAAGGACCTCCAGAATTATCTCCGGGAACACAACGTCCTCCTGCTAGATGTCCGCAATCGCGCCGATTTCGACAAGGCCCATATCAAATTCGAGGCCGTCGTATGCGTCGAGCCTGTAGTGCTCCAGCGGACAGGGTGCGTGTCGTTCCTTCACTGATACTCTCCAACCAATCTCTCTCTCTCAGGCTGACAGCCGAGCGGCTGGAGGACAGCATGTTCAACGCCCCCACGAACGAGACCACCATGTTCAAGAACCGCGACAAGTTCGATCTCATCGTCATGTATGATCAGTCTTCGCAGACCCTGGGGCCGCCGACGACGCCCATGTCGATCCTCGTGCGCCTCATCAGCGAGCAAGCGTTTACCAAGCTACTTAAGCGGATGCCGATGATGCTGGTCGGGGGGTTCGATGCGTGGCGCCGGGATGTGGGGGAGCTCGAGATCGCTGGGTCCGCGCCGCCGCCGACGCCGACGTCGAATGGGAATGGGGCTTACACCCTTCCTTCGACCGTTTCCTTTACGACGAGTGCTAGCAGTGCGTCCGTCAACGGCGTTAGTCCGGTGGCACATGGGCTTGGCACCAGATCGATCTCGTCGAACGGGTTGAGCAGCTCGGCGTCGACGTCCATGATGAATGGCATTGGGACGAGCGCATCTACGGAATCGCATCACATGCGGACACTCAGGTCGAGGGCTGATACTAACCCTGCCCCGCCGTTGTCGGCGTCCCTGCATCGACAAAACTATTCCCTCGACCAGAGTATCGGGCATTCGAGGTGGGTGTCTCTTCAAAGAAGCCGATTGCGGTTCATGAAGTCTTGTCAGGTCTCCCGCCGAGATATCTTATCCCACGAATACTCAGCCCATGAGCCGCAGACCGGCGGTTCCAAGGAATACTGCCTCAGCTGGCCCCTCTACCTTTCCTCAGAGTATTCCCGAAAATGTATTACTTTCAACCCACTGCTCTGCGTTCTCGCTGACGTCCCGCTAGTTCTCATCCACCGCCCTCGGATCGCCGCCGCCAACAGTCAACGGCAGCACATCCATCACATACCCCTCCTTCGCCCCGCGCATGTCCCCCTCCGCGACCGGCACCGGGTCCCCCATACCCATACCCCCGCGCCCATCGCGTCCCCCCCGCAAGCCTCCATCAACCCCACCCTCTCGCGCCGCCGCAGCGACTACATCGACCAGTCCGCGGAGGCCGTCTCGGGGCTGCACCACCACCCGCGCCCCGCCGCGCTCGCGATCGACTACCCCGCGCACGCGCAGCACGCGCATATCATCCGCCCGCCGCCGCCCGCCGCCGCGTCCTCCGCGGACCGCGACCGCGGGGGGCGCGCGCCGGCGCTAGCGCAGGCGCAGGCGCAGGGGGGCGGGCCGCCAAGGATAGCATCCGACTACGCGCCGACGTATTGGCACGATATCAGCGTGGGCACGTCTGGGCTGAAGAACCTGGGCAACACGTGTTATATGAACGCGCCGATCCAGTGCTTGAGCGCGACGTTTCCGTTTGCGCAGTTTTTCGCGAGTGAGTTTCTGATTGCTTTTTTTTTTTTTGGGAGATGGATTTCTGTGTGCTGATGCGGAAGCGATGGTTAGATGGCCGGTGGAAGTCGGCTGTGAACACGGTGAACCCTCTGGGCTCGAAGGGGCTTCTCTCGGGCTCGTTCGCGGCGCTGGTGCATACGATGTGGAGCGGGGACCTGCCGTACATCGTCCCGATCGATTTCAGAGTGAGCCCTCCCTCCCACCTCTTCCTCTTCCCCTTCCCCCCTTTCTCACCCGCCCCCGTCACCGTCCCGCAGAAAGCCGTATGCCACCTCAACAGCCAGTACAACGGCTCGGCGCAGCACGACTCGCAGGAGTTCCTGAGCTTCCTGCTCGACGGGATCCACGAGGACCTGAATCGGCTGCTCGCGCAGCCGACGTTCACGCGCACGCCGGAGCAGGAGGCCGAGCTCGAGCGCCTGGGCCCGCAGATCGCCAGCGAGCAGGAGTGGCGGCTGTGGAAGACGCGCAACGATAGCGTCATTGTGGATTTCTTCCAGGGGCAGTTTAGGAATCGGCTGCAGTGTCTTACGTGTAATACTGTGCGTGTTTCTATTCGCGGAGTTGGTGGTGGTGGTGCTTATGTGCGTCTGAATGAAGACTTCGACGACGTATAATGTGTTTTCGATCCTGCAGCTGCCTATTCCGCATGGAAAGAGCTCCAAAGTGCCGCTGCAGAGTTGTATGGACGCGTTCTTCAACACGGAGATCCTGGAGAAAGAGGATGCTTGGTATGTCTTCTTTTTGTGCTTTCGCGGAGATCGCTTACTGACGACATCCTCAGGGACTGCCCGAAATGCAAGACGAAGCGCCGCGCAGCCAAGCACCTCTCGCTCGCGCGCCTGCCGCCCATCCTCGTCATCCACCTCAAGCGGTTCGAGGCGAACGGCCGGTTCTCGGACAAGATAGACACTTTTGTGGATTACCCGCTCAAGGCGCTCGACCTGACGAACTTCATGCCGCCCCCGCTGCCGCCGGGCGCTGACAAGAGCCAGCTCAACGGCGGGGTGCCCATGTCGCCGGACGACCCGCGCACGCAGCTCCCGCCGTACAGGTATAACCTCTATGGGGTGACGAACCATAGTGGGAACCTTACGAGCGGTCATTGTGAGTTTGACAAAGTAATTCCTTTTTTTTTGGGAGGGCGCTCAAGATGGTTGGTTCTAGATACGGCGTTCATTGCGGACCGCGATGGGTGGAAGTCGTGCGACGACAGCAGCATCCGCCCTGTGGACGAGAAACAGGTCGTCGTACGTCATCTTCCCATATATGTCTGCACAGTGTCCCGTCTCACGACCTGTAGAACCAGCGGGCGTACGTTTTGTTCTACAAACGGATGAAAAACGCAGCATAGACGCTTGGCTGTTTCTGAGCGTGCTTCTCGGCGTCCACCAGGGGGGCATAGACTGCAATACCTTATTTCATCTTTCAACACACTCTGACGGATCTATTGCCGCTGCTGTGCATTATCATTTGTATTTTACGCACGCTATTGCTCGCACTATAACTTGACACAGGAGAAAATTGTACATGCCACAACTAATATCTTTACACTCGTCATGTTGTTGTCACCATCATCATGCTCGTCTCGTCGACGTTCTCCTTGTCCGTCTGCATCTCGGTCTCCTGGAAGTGGCACGCGTGACAGACGAACACGTCGTCGCCCAAGCGCTTGACCGGGTAAAAGGCAGGAGAAAAGTGGGTGCGGCAGCGGAAGCATTCTGGGTCGGGGGATTGCGTCTCGTGGTGGGGGAGGGTCTCCAACCGGATGTTGTTCAGCAGCAGTGGATCCAGCCGGCGGGCTTTCCGAAGCAAAGCATGGGCCTGGTCGACGGGCGCCTGCTTGTAGGCCTGACAATAGACTTCGAGTGCAGTCTGCAGCGATCGTTGTTCAGGGCGAGAAATAGAGGGAGGAGATCTGGCATTACCTGCCCGCCTTCGTTCGTCTCGCAGATGCTGTACAGCTCACGTTTACTGTGCTCGTGCTCCTTGCATGTAATGACCGCGCTCATGCAGCCGGATTCGCCTTTGAAGGTCGTCGTGATTGTTGTTTCGCGACGGGAGCTCTTGACCTTCGAAGATAATGAGGTCCTGCGGGGACTAGAGCGCTATATGAACACTCACAGGCTGGATCTCAAACCCAAATTTATGGCCGTGTCGCCACGCACAAGAGGCATGATACTCCTTGGTGCAGTCAGCACATCGGATAACCGCACCCTGTGTATCACCACAGAGACTGCATCTCTGTATGTATGTCAGACAGGGCTCGGAAATAGAATTGAGAAGGCGACATACAGCGGTCCAACGGCTGCGAGATAGGGAACTCAGACCTTCGACAAGGCGAAGGCGCGTGGCATCCGTGAAACTGAGTTCGGGAATGAAGACGGAGCACAGAACGTGCGTCCAACCTTGTCCCTCCGTCGGTTTACGGGCGTGAAGGAATGAGTCCGGCGGGCCGTTCGGAGGTACTTTCTTGACAGTCCCTTTCGTTCTCGCGGGCATAGAAGACACTCGGAGTTCTGTGTGAATGGTCCATTAACTTGGGACGACAGCCCGCAAACGCTCCGAATCACCAATGAGGCTTCTTGGGTTTCTTCATTTTGACATGTCTCGCATACCCACGAATCTACCATATCTGGATTGACGACGGCGCCACATGCCCTGGAAAAAGCGGTCAGAGTTCATGGCCATACGGCTGGTGGAGCTACTGACCTGCGTGTACACGAAAATCACATTGTTTGCATTTGAGGACTTTACCCAATGGGCCAGTCTTCCAGCAAGCCAGACATCGGATCTGCGGATTAGCAGAAACAACCGGGGGCGGTGTAGAATGAGCAGACGTCGACGTCTGAACCTTGATTGAGCACTGTTCCGTCACTGCATGATTATTCCCACATACCCTGGGGCGTTTAGCAACAGGTCCCGCAAGTGGCGTCCCTTCACGCTTCTCCGCGCCCTTCTCTTTCTCCTTGTTCGTTGGCGCGGGCAAAGATTCTTCTCGAATAGGCCGCACATTGAGATCTGCGTACTTCCTCCAATTCATTCCACAAGTTTCGCAAAGGATGCTTGTAGACAGTCCCTTGGGAGCCTTCCACCACGTCTTTGAATCGCGCGTCCGGCAAGCGCCGCACGTCGCGGTTTTGGAGGGATGAGCGATGATGGAACCTTCATCGTCAGACATCCCAACTCGCTGCCCGTTGGCAGCTTCCGCCAGGTTCTTATACTGGCGATTAGGTGGTTTGGCTGGGAGGCCATGCTCGAGGATACGAAGATTTGCCTCGCCGAGTTTACCGCTGTTTGGCCGAGACTTCAGCACGACACAAACATTCGTGAGAAAGACCTTACGCCTTCCAATGTCCGTAAAATCGTACAACCTCGTAGATAGTCCTATGGTGCACTTCATCCTTGACCGCTCGCAGTTCCGGTCCGTGGGCGGCAATGGCGTCTTCAAAAGCTGCGATTTGCTCGGGCTTCCATTCTGTGTCAGTGTACCGAGTTTCGCCCTTTTTCCACTGCTGCCAGTCAGTGGGATCAAAGAAGGCGAGGTGGGTGAGGCCTACCTTCTCGAAGCGTCTAGGCCATTTCACATTCACTTGGCTGAACGGCCTGCCGTCCAATTTATACACGGAAAATCTGCGAATCACCTCCGTCAACCAGTCGACGCTGCAACGGAGTTTCTTGTCGTCACTGATCCGCAATTTGCAAGACTCGACTGGGACATGTTAGCTTTCAAGGACGTCGCAACGGTTCTATGACACTAACTTTCCGCTACTGTCGAAATGTTAAGATGACTGCGCGAAGTAAAGGAAATGTGATTTCTTACTTTCCGCCTCAGTCAGCGAATGGACGATGCTGAGCATCTCGACAGTGTTTTCCCCGCCCCTCTCATCTGGCTCTGCATAATTGTTAGATCGAAGCGTCGAGTAAGAGCTGATCGACCTTACCACAGGCGTCAGGATCCACAATCTCCGGTTCCGCAGGTACATTGGCTTGGAACTTGGGACCCAATCGCGTGGCGGCGCGAGGGAAGATGAGGTCCTCCGGATCTGCTCTGGTAAGAAACCGAGTGAAAGCCGGTACGGGAATATTGACCTAATGTGTCTTCCGCGACGGTATATTGTCTGGTGCACTGTCGGAAGCAAGCACGCATTAACTGGGAGGAACGTACCCAAAATATCGGAAGGGCCACATTCTGAAGTGCTTGACGGCGAGCTTTTCCTCCTTCTCGGCTTGAGTGCGGTCCTTCCGGGGTCGACCACGGCCTCTTGCAGGAGGCGCATTGGTCTTCCTGGGTGCAGAAGAGATGACAGGCCGCACATCGCGACTATCTACTTCCTCTTCGTGCCGCTTAGAGCAGGGCGCACAAGTCCAGCCATAACCGCGGGAAGGCTTTGCGGCCAACGGAGGCTGGACACAACGCATGTGAAAGAAACGCTTGCACCGGTCGCATTGCACGGAGTCCGGGCTAACAAGGCTCAGATTGGGCACTACTTATGTACGAAGAACTGACCTTGGACACCACACTTGACAAGTACCGCAGAGACGCAGCATATCTGTGAGATCGGGGACGACTTCCTTCTCTGCAACGACATATTCGTAACGTGAGATGAGAGTTTCTCTGATATTGTCCGGGACTTGTAGCAGTCAGAAACAGTATTTGATGGAATCAGAAGCTCCACCCACGATTTCGGACATCCGTCGCTTGGATGATTTCGAATTCCTTTTTGATGTAAGGATCAAATAAGCGGTTGAAGTAGAACCGGTCTGGACGCTTTTTCCAGCCAGAGAGGTCGGATATCTTATCCCTGTGCACGACATGGCATTTTGCACGGAGCTGATTTATGTCGCAGACCTCGGAATAGATGGCGGCCAATAATAAGCGAGAATCAGTGACAGGTCGGTCGCTGACATCGCTGGGTCGATAATACCACGCGAGGCGGACGCGGCTGTAAAGGTACAGTTGGCCCTCAGGGCCTTTCGGGGTGTCCTCTGGTGGTAGGAACTCCATTATGCGCGCGACAGAGTACGGCGTACCGTCACGCACAGCCCATGACGGCGAGCAGTAGACATGGTCTTGGAAAAATAGATATCAGCCGTGAGGGTGCATAGAGTGATAATATAATGAGACTGCGGATACCGTTGACTTTTACTTGTTCACCGTTCTTGAGATACACTGGATATACAGGATTCGCCATCGAGTGAGGGCGTCTAGGCCGCAGCACAAAACGAGCAATGAAAATAGAGAATTTACAGGGGCAGAGAAGGCGGATCTTGGAGCAAGAATATTTGAAGGCTAACGAGCCGGGTCGAGGCAGAGGAGATGAGTGTATGAACAAGAGAGGAAAGCGGCGGAGTTTGAATTCGCACTAACGGAAGCGGACTTCATGCCGTCCGCTATGTCCAATCATTTTCTTCCAAATCTCGTACTCTAGTCCTTGAAGACCCGCTCTGCACTTCTCTCTATGTTCTGGGTTTTCCTGGTTTTTCCTGAGCTCGTTTCACGCAATCTGGGGCTGCTACCACCGACTTAACTGATTACCAATTTTGGAAGCTGTGCTGTCAGTCACGGTAACTTCCCTTCAGCTTCTGGCGGCACGTGCACTGGGCCATCTGAGTCCATCGATGTCATTGTCTGCGAGTCTCTTCCGAGCCCTGCGCATGACACATGAATCTGGCACACACTGCACAGACCTGCTTTGCTATGTACAACCTCTGTTTCAAGAGTGAACCATAAATTGTCGATAAGTACTTGCTGCCTGTTTGAGGCATCGAAAACGACTTGAATTTGAAAGAAAGTGCCAGCACTGCTAGCAGCTAGTAGTAGTACTATTTGATACCGAACGGTCGGACGGTGGTGCATATTACCGTTGCCAGCTCTCGGCCTTTTTGAACTTTTTCGCCACCGCTTTATCGCCCCAGGAACGGCTCTACGTAGCCTCAATAAATCAGCGGCGCTCTCGGGTGCTGAAGCCGCGTCCGTTGGCAAGGTGAATGCTTCAGACGTCTCCGTTTTTTCCCTCTTGTGCGACTGTCGATCTTCCGAATGTGAACAACAGTTGCTTTCGAAGTACTGCATCAACCAGCTGCTCAACGCTGCAAAGTGCTTGAGATGGTAGAACACTCTTGGCACATCAGCACCCGGAAGAAAAATCTCAAACTCCTTGTGAATCGGCGAAGTATAAGTACAGCGCAGATCAGGCTGTCAAATTTCAATGACATATTTGATGGCGCGTTACCTATTGCCGAAGCGGCTTGACAAGTGGACTACTCCCATGGCCATTCCCTCTGCCCATGTACTTCGCTCGACGATCCAGCAGTGACGGCGAGACAAAGATCGGTATTTCGGACGGGTTGGACATGTCTACAACCCTCCCCAAACCTGTCGTGGCCAAACCTGCCAGTGCGAGCTCAAGCCGTCGTCGCTCGCCAAAGAAAAAGGCTCGCTTTAGCGTCGCGCACTACTGGGAGGACATAAAACGACGGTTCATCGGCACCGTCAGCAGCCCGTCTCCGTCTACATCTGAAATCCGTGCAAGCACGGAGGACCACTCACACGATGGTGCGGGAGCTCCAGAAGTGCTCGGAGACCCAGACCGGGTGCGTCTACCGTTGGGTTCTAGACAGCCACTCACTTTCGTGCAGGTTGACAGGATCGTTGTTGACCGGTCATGGTCAACCAGTCGCCAATCCGCACCCGAGGCGGATAACAAAAGCCCCGAAACCAGATCCAGTAGCCACGGCGTAATTCCTGCAACTGCTTTCCAAGAGGGATGGACACCCACAGGATTCCTCAAACGCTGGGTTCCCTCCGCTCTTTGGAGTTTTTGGGCGATTCTGCTGCATTTCTTCAACCCCGCATTTCCCGATGATCGCGCAGAACGGCATTATATCAGCGTACGGACTTTTGCCGAATTGCGATGTTCCCTTAATTGCTATCTTCTACAGGAAGACTGGAGCTTCTCCAAGCAATTGGCTCGGTGGTCAGCCGTCTGGTTGATAGTCAGCTGGGCACTGGGGTGCGCTTTTACTAGCAGACCCAGAGTCCTTATGGATGACATCTACCTTTATGGAGTGAGCTTGCAACAACCATTCTATTCCATAATCCGGCGTTCACATGTCTTAGGTTGCCACCGTGTTCAGTTTTCCGGTTATGTGAGCGCCGCTTCCCACATTTACATCTCGTCGAATAACAAACGCCATTTTCCAGTTTCATGGTTGTATATGATTGGCCACGAGATCATCCATCGATGTATCAACTATTCGTTGGTTGTTCCTTGTGGATGTGGGGCTTCTACTATATCCTGTCGTTGTACGTACGACGACTCCCCCTCCGACGGATCCATTTCATGTTTATCAGGTGGCTATGTGGATTCTACAACGCGAATTTCAAATTTTGGAGCTGCGGAAACAAGGATTTCACCGGTATCGTGCCTTTTTCATACCAAAGCAAGCGAAACTCATGCGATAACGCAGGACTGTTCTACTACACCACTGTGTGTTCAATTGTTTTGTTAACTCTGAACTCGCTCCAATTCTTCATAGGCTCTCCAAGTCGTAGGATTATTCAGTCTGAAGCTGCAGCGCCTACCGGCTGCCATTGGTGCTCTGGCCTTCTTTATCTTGTACGGCTCATTTACTCATACCCTGTGTTCTTTTTTTGATACTCTACACGCAGTACATGCGTGACCATAGTCCCATTCCATCAAACCTTCGTTCGAAGTGCGTTTAATCTCGTCATCCTATATTTGCTCGTCTCACCCTGCGCAGCCATGATCAACTTTTTCTTCTTCAATGTAGTCATTATCTATGCCCATTATATGAAGGAGATGGTACGTTCCGGGTGCCCGCAATTCTTTCCGCTGATTGTATCTTTCAAGTCGGACCGTCGTCTCCACACTCTGCGAAACCAACTGAAAATCCAATTCAAAGTACGTGATTGGCATACATCTTGTGTCTTGATTCAGCTGTTAATCGTCACCAGGCCACTCAACGAGCTCAGATAAATGAGCGGAAGGCCTCAGATTCAAAGAGGCGCTTGACTTCGTATGTTCTCGCTGGGATCTCCCCCGGGCTGCTGCTCACGCTTTATGATGCAGATACGTGTTCCATGATACGTGCTCCTTCTTTGACCATTCTTCCTCGTATAAATTTGTCTACTATACAGGTCCGCGTGCCTCTCAACTCAGCTTGTACGTATTTCCCCCTTGCTTTCGGACGTTTTCTTGAACCTCTTTCTAGTGCTTGCTGTCCAGAACATCACTTCGTCAGGCATCATCACCAAAGACCATGAAATTGAGTTCAATGCTCTATGCGGTAGTCTTAACATGATGAGAAACGGTACAGACTTCTTTCTTTGCACTCTTGCATGTGCTAAATTGGCCATAGTGCTCAACGATGTGCTCGACTTGTAAGCAAACACCTTGGCCTGGCCCACACTGAACGAGGTTGATTGCGACTTTCGATAGTAATCGAATGGATAGCGGGACGTTCGAGGTTTCTTCAAGGGTTTGTTTCTTCATACCGCGTTCTAGGTTCATTTTCTGACGCCTTGCCAGCCTTTTGCATTTCACACCACGATGCACTCGTTATTTGTGCCTATGGTGAGTGCCATGATGGCTCAGATCCCTGGGATTGATCTGCTGGGAAGCAACTCGCAACGGACTCCCGTGGTCAGAAGTTCGTCGCTCATCTGGACCCCAATATCGACCGGGTATCTTCCTCTATTAAAATCTGCCTTTTCACACGACTGATCAAATTCTCAGGTGGCTAGACGAGCGGCTTACCGAGCCATGGGTGAATCGTCTGCGGCGATCCGTCAACACATGAAGGAGCATCCTGAGGTTGCCGGTGTCGTAACGGGCGACCACGTTCGTTTGCGGCAGGTCATAACGAATCTTGCCAGGTACGTTTTTTCGAATTTGGAATATCATCATGCTCACTGCATTCAAGCAATGCCACGAAATTCACACCGGCGGGCGGCCAGATAACGATTTCCACGAAATTGGTGCATCCGACGCCGGAAGAGGTTGCTTCTATGGACGGGCCTGTTACGCCCTCTGCTGACATCGATAATCCGTTGGTGAAGAGTCATGGGCATGTGCTTTCACAGAGTCATCTCAGCCAGCACAATCTTGCGAATGGGATAGATCTCGCAGCGGAGTTAAAAACCATCGTTGTCCGCATCGAGGTAAGCTATGCTTCTTAAGCCGCGACCTACCAAGCTATAACGTGTATCAGGTCACAGACACTGGTTGCGGTATCACGAGGAAAGACATGGATGAATGCAATCTGTTTTGTACGGTGATTTTGCCTTCAGGTGACGCTCAACGCTAAGGAATCATTTCTATAGCTGCATTCAATCAGACGGAACAAGGAAAGCAGCAGGGTGGGAAGGGTACGGGGCTTGGTTTGGCCCTTGTGCGACAAATAGTCAAACTTAGCGGCGGGCGACTCGGTGTGAGGTCGAAAGCCGGCGAGGGGAGCACCTTTTGGATCGAGATCCCGCTCGGCGTAGGCCGCGAAGCACTAGTATTTCACGTCCTTCTTTCTACTCAGGGCTTCGCTAACCTCCAGCAAAAGGTTCCTCCCGACGCAGAATCCGAGCATTCCTCAACAGACCCTGATCTAACCAAAGTTCGAGTTGCGGCTAGAACCAGTGCAGATATCCCGGTCTCCAATCATAGTTTGACCAAGGCGGTCGATACCGTCGCCCTGAACGCCAGCCACATTGCGCCTTCCCCAGAAAGATCTACCTCTGCCATACACAACATCATGGAACAAGGTAAATGGATCCTATCTTCAGGGCCATCTGTTCTGATCATCACTCTAGGCGGACGTTTTGAATTGGCACTCCCCAAGTCGACGGACACACTGGGCGCTGGAGCTGGAAGCGTTGGGTCTTTTACGCCCAGTGCACTTGACACACCAATAGTTCCCCACGTACCACTGGATCCTCCAGATGAGTCGGCGTCGACTCTGTCAGAATTGCAGAGTCGGCCAACCCCATCACGTCGTCCTACCTATCTCCCAATGCCCAGTCCAAAGCGGTTTGCCAGGGATGCATATCCGACTACCTCGACCAACGCGACGAGTTCTTCTTCATCTACGTCCTCGCCACTTGCGTCGCCTTTGGTTATGTTCGACTTGAACTTCCAAGGTATCCCCACTTCCAATTCTAGCCAATCCTTGGTTTTCGACTCTGGCATGTCCGTGCTGGTCGTTGACGACGATATGGTGACTCGGAAGCTCATGCAGCGAATGCTCACAAGGCTTGGGTGTGTTGTTGAAACGGCTGAGAATGGGCAGGTGGCCTTGGTATGTTTGGGTGCCATGGCTACCCCTGCGAGCGAGGGTACCACAGGTAGCAGTGACCATCGAGGGCCGATCTTAGAACGACCATACAGCGAAGAGAAGTACGACATTATTTTCTTGGGTGAGGCTTTTTCGCTTCGGATTGAATACCGCACCACTGACCAGTGACCTGCTTTCGCAGACAATCAAATGCCTCTGCTTAGTGGGTTAAATGCCGTCGCGAAGTTGAGGGAGCAAGGACGCCAAGATTTCGTTGTGGGTGTCACTGGTGAGCGATCTGGTAACTTGTTTCAGAGGGTGCGCTCATGTTCTACCCAGGTAATGCGTTATTGGAGGGTAATCTACGAATCCTATCGACTCTGTTCATTAGCTGACCGCATAATCCACTGCATAGATCAAGAGGAGTATATAGCTGCCGGAGTTGACCAGTACGTGCTGCTTTGCTGCCTAGTGATTGCCACTGACATGTGTTTAGTGTTCTGACGAAGCCTGTCAATGAGCAAGCTCTGCGGAGGATGTTGGTACTTGCGGATAACCGTAGGAAAGGTAAAGCTCAAGCTCAGGCTTCCTCAACATGACACTATCGCTTTCTATTTTGGATAACTTATTGTCGGATTATTAGTGGTCCTTTGGTAGTCGATCTGTATTTCTACTACTCTACATACACACGAACACTCTTAGCATCTCTATATACTCTGCATCTGGATTGGGCGCATTGATACCGCTTGCCGAGCTCGAAATCATAATTGTTCCGAGAAAGGCAACTTGAGGCCATTGCACCTTGAGCTTGAACGTGAACAACCATGTCAAGCGCTGCGCATCCCCCTCTAAGCCGCGACCCACATTCTCCACCACCTTCGCCTCCATCTCCTGCAAATTCAGACACAGGTGATCATCAGAAACTTGTCTCGCGATGTTCCACAAACCAGTTCTGCAGATACCAAGTTGTCCAGGAAGCGTGAACGCGAGGTGTCTCTCGAGCCCGTGACGACGCCCAAATCAACCTCGGTTCGCCTCGTTTATACTTCGTTCTGCCATCCGTTCTCATGAATGCGACTACAATGTGTTGCTCCCACAGGACAACGATCCTCTAGTCAGGGAGTACAAGGACGCTCGGACACCGGCCAAGAAAAACCGGCTATATCTGGACTCTACGGCAGAGGAGGACGACGGAGCTGTTACACGTTCTCGATCGCCTTCCCTGGGTTTCGAGGTGGCCGTCTCGCCACCACAAGAAATGAAAATCCGGGTGCGGCAGATAAGCCAGGGCGTCGAGGACCTCAGTTGGCGCAACATGCAAAATACTTCACACCAGAAGGATATAGCTCCGGCTCCGTTGGAGAGTATGGAATCTGTCGAGTCCGTCGACGGCGGCTCGACGGAAATTAAAGTCGATGCGGAGGATCCACCGTCCTCGAAGGGTGCTATCAACGCTCCTTCGGGCTTCACCAGCAGAAGGGATTCGGATTCGGATAGTGGAGAGAAGGAGAAGGGGCTGAAACGTAAATTTCTCGAGCGTGGTACGAGCACTGGGCCTCCGGAGAATGGCGATGAGCCCAGCACAACCGCAGAGCCACTGAAGCGTCCCCGAGACGATCCAGACAAGGATGAAAATCCCCGCGAGATCAAGAGACCATCTCCACCGCCCGAGCCAAATGCTGCCCCAATGGCAGCCGCAGCTCCCAAGTTGGTGAGTAATCCATTCTCATTCAGCACTTTTTTCCAAGCCAAGAACTCTTTCACTAGAGCGGATTCATGGCATACGCCTCGACAAGTTCTCCATTTGCTTCTGTCAAAGGCCAAAACCTCTTCGCGTCGAAGAAGGCAGCATCATCCGTTTCTGACGCGACAAGCACTCCTGTCGCCTCCGCCAAATTTTCTCCCTTCACCACTCCGGCGTCCGGTGAGCCGTCTTCGTCGCTCCCGTCCAAACGTGCAGTGTTTGGTGTATCATCATCTCCATTCGCTGCGTCAACCAAAGCCAAGCAGGACGTCCTCGGCTCCACATCCAAATTTGCGCGTGCCAAATCGCCTCCGCGACGTGGAACACCCACGAATGCCAGCGCATTTTCCGCGTATGCCAGTGGGGGCGTGCAAGGTTTCTCACTTCCCTCCTCCAAACGCGTCCGCTCTGGGTCTCCCGATGATTCGGGGGCGAGCTCTCTTGAGCGAACGACGGCTCCGGGAACTGCTCCGGCTGCCAACGGGGACAGCAGCGCAGAAGACGAAGTTGACGATAGACAAGTGACTTTCGGCGAAAAGTTGCGGGCGGGAAAAGACGAAGAGGAGGAAGGGAAGAGCGACGAAGAAAGCGTAAAGCCGGTGCTGACCGAACAAGAATGTAAATGGATTCGCTACCTGTTTCTATGTGCAGTGCTGACTCCTTTTTCAGACACGACGGGCGAAGAGGACGAGGAGACTGTTCACCAAGTCAGAGGGAAACTGTTTTCCCTTGTGGATGGCGCTCAATGGAAAGAACGAGGGACGGGCACGCTTAGGCTCAATGTACGAAGGTCAGATGGGGGCGGGGCCCGACTTGGTGCGTTTATCCCATATCCATGTGTTTTTGTCCTGAAGCATTCTTCTGAGCAGTAATGAGGAAGGAGGCGGTATACACGGTGCTTCTGAATGTAACCTTGTTCCACGGCATGCGCTGTACACTCGCGCAAGATCCTCGATATCTGAGACTCAGTGTTCTCGAAGGCGGGGTTGCTACCCACTACAATCTACGCGTGCGTATCTTCTACGTCTACTTTTCACGTTGGTCGTCGACCTCTATATCACAGGTCGGCAGCGCCAAAGCTGCTCAGGAATTGTTGCAACAAATCAATGAAAACCTTCCGGCGGCTTAACTTGGGACTGGATTTTCTGTGTAACAAATTTAACATACTTAGTGCTTTCCACTGCTGTTGCGTCCCAATTGTGTATCCTTTAATACCACATTGATCTTGTGTATCCTGTCGACGTCCCAGGTATATTTGTTGTCCGCCGGCGCGTGCGCGTGACAGCTGAAGTCGTGGCAACTGAGATGACCGAAATTCCACCTTCACCACTCCGTCACCGCTACCACCATTCTACTTAAACACTCTTCTGTGGGCAAAATACGATTCCGGGTCCCTTTTCCCTGACTCCAGGCCGTTCTGCTTCCCTCGCATGTCAAGGTAGTGAACGTTAGCACTTCAATGGACCAGTCTACCGTTCTCTATGGAGCCCTAACTGTCGCGGTCTGTGGCATGGCCTCTGTGCGTATGCTTTTTGAATTTATAACCACGATGAGCACCCCTTCATCCTTGTTCTTCGAGTCCTGGGCGACCTTTCGGTCTGCGCCACGACGACGACGACAGCTGGGTCGGAGATTTACCTCTGTCTGATTCCCAACCCTTCTGTGTTCAGAATCCCGATACAGAACTCCCAATACTGACTATCACCTTCCTTTCTAGTTGTATGTTGCGCTCGTAATCTGGTCGCCCCCGCCAATAGTAACTCGCCCTTCCGAGACGAAATATCTTTCGCATGCCTCTCCAAAAAAGCCAATGTCATTACCGAAGCTAGTGGATCCCAGCACGGTGGAATTAACGGTTGTAGTACCTGCGTACAACGAGACCGAGCGTCTGCCGATTATGCTCGCGTCCACCATCGACCACCTCACCTCACCCGCCCTCGCGAAAAAGCGCACGTTTGAGGTGCTCATCGTCGACGACGGTTCCAAGGACAGCACGTCTGCCACGGCGCTCGAGCTTGCGGGAAAGTACCCCGAATGCGATATACGTGTTGTAACGTTGGAAAAGAACCTGGGCAAGGGCGGCGCTGTGCGTCATGGGATGCTGTTTGGCGGTGGGGAGCGGCTGCTAATGGTCGATGCCGATGGTGCAAGCCGCTTTATGGATCTGGAGCTTCTCTGGGATGCAATGGACAAAATCGCGCCAGACAAAGAGGCCAGTGTAGTTGTAGGGAGCCGTGCGCATCTCGTCAAAACGGAAGCCGTGGTCAAGGTATATAGTGCATGCATCATGGTCTGGCCGCGGCACTAATCCCAATATTCCAGCGCTCACTTCTGCGGAACATTCTCATGTACGGTCTGCACACGATTCTGCGGATCGTAGGGGTCGGACATATACGTGATACACAATGTGGCTTCAAGCTTTTCTCCCGGGCGGCGGCGCAGCAGATATTCCCTGCCCAGCACCTCCCGACTTGGATATTCGATGTGGAGCTTCTACTGCTGGCGAAAGAACTGGGAATACCCGTCGCAGAGGTCCCGATTGAGTGGCACGAGGTGCCAGGGAGCAAGCTGAACGTGGTGTCGGCGTCGCTGCAAATGTTGCGGGACTTGCTGATTGTGCGTGCGAACCATCTGCTTGGACGGTGGAAAGCTGTGCCTGCTAAGCCAAAAACGGCGTAATAGAACCATGTATTGCCTAGAGAAGAGACTGGAAACCTTGACTGCGCCGCAATTCTGTCCATCGTTCATGCATTATGTATGACTTGTTTAGAAATGAAACTCCGCGGCGGATGTTGAATTTTTTTCACAGGCTCTGCACTGCGCAGATCTCACAGGTTGCACTGACAATTTTTCCTTCCAAAGGATCCGCTGACAGTTCAAACACCCGATGATCCACATTGGCGCGAATAAGCGTATGGAGCCATCCTCCTGGTGAGTTGATCAGACTAGGTGAACGACTGTTCCTTTTCCAGAAACCCAAACACAGACCGAGCGGACGGCGCGCTGTGCGTCATCACAGCATGCGGGCTCCCGGTACTCTTCTCATCCCCAGGTAAACTGCGACAAAGTCCTGAGGTCCTTATAATGACAACGTCTGGCACTGATGCTTCTTGACGCCTCTTGTATCTCTGTAGGTGCGTGACATTTCGGCTCGAACCGCTCCCGAGTCTTTGACCCGATGTTGATCTCTGTTCTTTCGCAATCAAGTATGGCTGCAGATATGCCTGGCGCGCATAATACGCAGGACCGCGACTACATCTCCGATATGCCCCCGGAATTATTGGCTAGAATATTCCAATTGGCACAACCCTCGGAACCCGAGGCTGACGGCGAGTACGAGGAATCCCTCGGCGCCCTGTCGGTACCCCGATCGAAGTGCTAGTATCACATATCAGCAGCTACTGGCGTGCCGTTGCCCTCGGTTGTGGTTCACTTTGGCGCGACATTATTATCCAGGAAAATGAACCCTTTGAAAAATATCGTGTCTATCTGCAGCGCTCGGGAGACACCCCATCCATATTCGACTTGACATTCGTGATATGTGGGAGCCGACGACCTTGACGCAGATAGTCGACCTCCTCTTCTTGCACATACACCATTGGGGGCGTCTATCCGTCCAGTCCACCGTTGAGGCATCGGAATCCCCTGTCGTCTCACGCCTGTACGACGTCTGCGCTCCGAACTTGGAACATCTCAGCCTCTGTATTGATGACATCGATGCAGAGAACTTGAAGATCGTTCGAAGATCAGACTTCGAACAAATCCTGACGGGCGGTTCCCGCCGCCTCTCAGTCCTGCGACTCCGCGGCATTTCTATGCATTTTTTCCGCCCGCCACTTGCGCATATATCTACCCTTTACTTGGAACAGACTCGGGACCTCTTTATAGGCTACCAACGCTTCAAGAATATCTTGACTGCGTCTCCTGTCCTCGCTCACCTTTCCATACACGACGCTCTTCTGGATGAGTGGGAAGAAGAATGGCCTGCCGACAGCGTCGGCTCCATTCCGGTTCCTAACTTGATTTCACTGCGTATCTCTACTCCCGGAACTCTCCAGCACGTATTTTCCGCCCTTCTTCTATCCATCAACGCCCCGAAGCTTGAGTCTTTGGTGCTCAAAGAAATGCCCGAGGTGCACCTCGACAGATTCTTCCAGCACCCAGGCGTGTCGTACAAGTTCCCTTCCTTGCGCTCTCTCACTTTCTATGACTTCGACTACCGATCTGAGCAACGCCTTGCCAAGATGTGTGCTGCCCTGCCTAGTGTCACAGAGTTTACGTGCATCCACTCGCCCGTATATCCGCCAAAAATCCTGGAAATGATGGCTGGCCGCGCGAGGGCGACAGTTGCGGGGTCGCCCACCGGGGACCCGTGGCCGTTGCTCCGCGTCCTGAACGCCACCATTGACGTGGGTGACCTGGAACTTCTGCGACTTGCCGTTGAACGTCGCAAGGATCTCGGACACCCTCTCTGTTCTTTACGGATTTCTCCCTCCTTGTTCGAGGAAGACATGGACGAGGAGGAAGACGAGATCTTGGCATGGCTGCAGGAGAATATCACGGTTGAGCCGCTCGTAGCAGATCGGTGGCCACCTGGCAGTGATTACGATCCTGTCGAAGACTGGTTCCCTTAGGTCGCTTCACTATCCCATACACACGGTCAAATCTTCTTGGGTAAAATATAGTTTTCTGGATCATCCATGTCATGTTCTTCTCTTTTCTACTGTGTACAAACCCCTCGTTGTACAGGCTGTGCACACCGTGTAACGGTAGAAAGACGAAAACAAAGAGATTATAGCATAAGTAAGTACGATTGAGGTTGTTTGGCAGTTGCCCTTTTGGTCAGTAGCATGGCTTCATTGGACTACATTGATGTGCCGCCGTCTGCTGTCCGGCTGAGGCGTCAGTCTCCGGACCAGTCCCACCAAATACGTCGGGCGCCTACCATAGTAACGTCCCTCCCCCACCCTCCCCGACCGCCGTTAGCACACCGCCGCACCGACTCCGCTTCCAC
Source organism: Panellus pusillus (assembly GCA_013387415.1). Taxonomy (NCBI): domain Eukaryota; kingdom Fungi; phylum Basidiomycota; class Agaricomycetes; order Agaricales; family Mycenaceae; genus Panellus; species Panellus pusillus. The sequence goes on along the minus strand of QVIE01002271.1, from coordinate 10,504 downwards.
TATAACGTCACCCAAGGCAGCCGTAAACATAATTCCTCAGCTTCTTCTATCCTCCTTGCCTTCAAATACGCAAGGATCGTCTAATCCCCGCGCATACCAGCAGTCGAACACACTTCTGTCCTCGCGAGACCCACTGTCTGTCCCCATCTTAACCGTGAACTTCAAAAGGTTCATCGAGCGGGTTGGGCCATATTCTTTCTCCAAGACAGATAGAGAGAGATTATTCTTGGAAGAAAGGTTGAAGGTGACCGGTACTTGGATAGCTGCGTATGCTTTCATATGTATGCCGTCTATATGTATTCGACGGTGGGGCAATGACTTAATCGACACTCAGGTTATTTTCCCCGTCTGCTATTCTTCTTCCTCAAATTATCCTCATTGGAATAATTCTTGGCACTCATCCCGACACCACTCACAAGCCACCGCCGGTTCTAATGCTCCGGCCGAGACTGGCTCCGTAGACTGGCAGGCTAATATTCAGGCCATCCAGAATCTCATGGGATTCGTGTACGGTGGCCTCCTCTTACCAGTAAGATGTAATGAACCTAACTCTTCTACAGCGCAGATGCCGAGACCGCAATGCAGCCCTACGTCCCGTATATCACCATCGCACACCCTACACTTCCCATATCCTTACTTTCCTGGTCATAACGCTGTTTCCATGATCTTGCTCGTCTCACTCCCCGGATTTCCTGTCCGCAGCGTCTGCCTGTTCATGGGCATTGGCCCGCTGCTCCTCACCACCCCAAAATCAGCGCCTTGCTCCCGGGCGCCTACGAGGCTGCACTCGCACACGTGGAAGCCAGCCCCCTACTCTGCAAGCTGCGCATCAGGCTTGCCGGCAGTGGATCTGCAGTGGCGCCCGCTCCTGGAGATCCCTCGCTGTGCGCGTCATCGACGACTCCAACCTCACCGACGAGTGTTGGGTCGCGCAAAAGCGCGAAGTCGAATTGTTCGAAAATGAACGCTTTGGCTCTGGTAGCCTCAGTACTCCCATCTCTTTTTCTCCTCTGGCTCACGCGCCCTTTCTAGCGGATGACGGAGCGCATCAGAAGGAGTGGAGCAAGGCGAACCTGCGAGACGGAGAGCGTACGGGTTGGACACGCGGGCGCGACGGGTGGAGTGGCGTCGGAGGGCAGGGAAAGCGTCAGGTTTGTTTCTGCAACTTAACCCTGAGAAATACCCGTTGACCGGACATCCACACAGCAGCAATCTCACCTTCTCGCTCGACCCCGGCTGGGCTTTTATCGAGACGGAGACTGGCGTGCAGACCTTGAGGCTAGGTGGGCCGGTGGCGGCAATCCAGGACAGGCCAGTGCTGGTGATAATGGTATGCCGTTTTGAGTCTCAATTGTGTTCCGCTACTGAGTGCAGCCTTTGAAGACGGCTGGGTGTATACGAACGATGCATGGACAGAACTACGGCCGCCGTCGGCATCGTTCTCGCCTGGCGTGGGCGGCGTGACGCGCAGGAGAAGGTGGGTACGGAGAATATGGTACGACCATACCAGGGCCGTGTTGGCGTGTAATTCCACTCTGAACACGTACACGTTTCCGTTTCACCGTCGAACATATCCTCACTTCGAAACTGACTGCTTTCGGGAAATAGAAGATGTCAAACGCCATGGATAAGTACGCTCGGGGCTAGACTGCCAGGAACTCCGCCACTTCCATAATCAGCCTTCATGTGGGTCGAGTGACTACAAAATTCAAACTGTTCATAGACCCACGGAAAGTGGGCTTGTGTGCACCCACGCACAGTGCGAATACGGCTGATAGTGCTGAGCATCTAGAATATGGCCGCCTCGAATGATCTCGGTCGCCGGTCTAGGTCAGTCTTCTCAGGTACTATGTACTGCTACTGCGCTTCCGAACACGTACTGACTTTCTCCGCCGTACGGCAACCACGACGGGTGAGAGAGGTAAGAAGAGTCTCAGTCAGTACGCGAAAAGCCGTGCTTACTATCACACATTGATGGGTAAGTTGTAACCCCTGGAGCCGCTTTAACATGAATGAAATTAAGTAGCTGGAGCGCAATTACGGCTTGGTTCATGATATATTTTCCTCGATCTGAAGTACAAGATTAGTTTAGTACCAGGAGTCTGAGGAGAAAAGTATTTCGACGTTCCCAAGAGACAAAGGACATGGTGTCTGCGAGCGCTCAAGGACGGAGATGCGACAAGAAAACTGCGTGATTATATAGACAGCAGAACGATAGATGTCAGTTTTAAATCTCTCCCTCCTCCGGACTCTCCGCCCGCCCGTTCTCTGGCTTAGACTTGGCGAGCGATGGCGGCTGATCGTCGACCTGCATCGCGTCGCGGTCGCGGTCGCGATCACGATCGTCATCGTATCTCGCCCGCTGGAAGCTTCGTCAATCCACGAATAAGACAGGAAACGGTGGGACCATACCTTCTCGGCACGATCATCGCTACCACGGTCATCATACGAGTCTCGCTTCTCTCTGTCCCGCAGCCCACTGCTTTCTACTCCGCCGGCGCATGTCCCGCTTACCATCATCCCAGTCCTTCGCCCTGAACTCCTCCGTTCCCGCCCGCGCTCCCTCCTCCGCGGGGGCTCGTCCTTTCTGCCACCATAGTCGCGATCGCGGTCCCTGTCTAAGTCCCTGTCTCGCTCGCGACCATAGTCCCGTGACGAGCGAGGGCCACGTGATCGTAGTCGTCTCGTCGATGGTATCCCCTCCCCCCGCGCACATCCCTGCCGTCGCGCAGGTCCCTGTCCCTTTCCCTTTCCCGTTCTCTCTCCCGGTCGCGGTCCCTGTCGCGGTCGTGTCCATCCCGCACAGGCTCCTTTCGCCGCCGGCTGCTTACACTGCCTCCGTCATCGTCTTCCGCCGCCTCTCGGATCCGCTCCTGGAAGTGCGTTGACGGGATGAGCTAAAGAGACAACGAAAACAGCAATACGCACCTTTTGCCTCTTGACATACTTGCTCCACGCGGCCTTGCGGCCCTCGTCGTCCTCAAGCGCCTTGAATTCGGCAAATCCTGCATCAGAGGAATGGCGGCTTCGTAGTCCATCGTCTCTGGCGGTATGGCGAGTTTCTTGAGTGCGTATCGCAGGTCGTCTTGCAAATGCCGCTGTCTGCGCTCAGCACGCCGTTTTTCATCGTTGCGTTTCTTCAGCGCAGTGTCTCGCATCTGAACAGACTGTAAGACGCAAGTCGACTGAAGTAAGGGATAGACGACGTACTGCATTGAAGACGAGCCGAAGCTCCTCTGTGCTGAGCGCCTCGACAGCCACATCGCCCTCGCTTCCTGACTTTACAGCCGCGAAGAACTCCTCCTCTGGTGTCTCAGGGTCGACGACAAAATCCGTGTCTTTCTCTTTCCCGCTTTCCTTGTCCTGCTCCCCGTCGGCCATTCCGTCCGCGCCCGCCATTTTCACGTCCCCATCCTGACCCCCTGCCTGCTTTGCACGCACGGCATTGCATCGCTCGATTGCCCCCTCGACAATGGCCATCTTCTTCTCCAGCTCTTGGTCCAGCACGTCCACCGCGTCCCAGAATAACTCAAGAGGATTCGAGCCGGGATTACCTAGTAGATTCAAGTACCGATCATCCGCCCGGAACAGCGGAAACACATCCTTCCATTTGGTGCGAGCTTTGACTTTCTCCGTATGACGAGCTCCTGTAGTAGTTCCTGTTCACAAGATCATCAGATCCCTTATGAATGTAATGATATCAAGATGGGCGCACCTTGAAAGCCTCACGAGCCTTGCGCTCCTTGCGCGTCTTCTCCACCTGAGCACGACGCATCTGCTCCTCATACTCCCGCTCGCGCACACGGCTGTAGTCCTCAAAGGCAAGTAGGATGTCAAGCGTAGGGAGCTTCTGCAGCTCGCGGTCCTCGCGCCACGCGTTGGAATTAAGCACCATCTCCTGCGCGTCCCGCCACCGCGTCACCACATCGACGTTCAGCTCCTTGAATAGTGCGACAACTTTGGAGATGCTGCGCGCACGGGCGGCGCGCGCCTCTTGCACCTCGCGCTGCTTGAGCTCCGCCACGTACTCCTCAAAGATGAGCTTCCGCTCCGCCTCAATGCGTGCCTGCTGCCAGATCGGGTGTTGCGCAAAGAGCTTGTCGGCCGTGGGAAACGTAGTGTAGTGGAACACGTTCGGGTTTCCCTTGAGCATGTTTCGCAGGGCGGGGCGTAGCTTTGCTAGCCTGGCTTCTTTGTCTTCCTGTTCCTTGATCTTCAAGTTGGTCGTGTACTAATGAGACCAAGCCGTGAAGTCGATCACAGGATAGAAAGCTGGAGGGGGGACGCACCTTTTGATACGCAGCCTTCTTTTCCGCAAGAGAGTTGAGGGCCTTGTACAGGGGGTCGGTGATAATCGCACGCATCGTTTTGATCCCAGGCCCAGGTGTGATCGACACCGGCCTTGCGGAGGAGATGGAAGAAAGCTTTCTCGCCCTCCTCAACGGTGGCGAACCCGTTGTGCGGAATGACGGGGTCATCTGGCAAATTGGGCCGTGTTGGCAGGATGCTTGTAGGTGTAAAAGGCACACCGCCGGTATGAGCACCCACAGCCAAATGATCATTACTTCCATTCGTTTGAGTGGCAGAGAGGTCGGCGCCCACGGGTACAAGAGCGCCGGGACCGACGGGCGTGAACCCTGGGCGTACAGATCTGGAATTTAATTGTTGTGACAACCTTCGGAAGAAATAACGGCGAGTCTTACGCAGCCTTTTCCTTTTCAACCTTTTCTAAGACGAGAAGAAGCTCGTCCGGCATGTCCCATTTGGACTCTTTCGTCTCGGTCTGTGCGAAGTAAGAAAGAGTAAGTCATGAGAGGATGAAACGAACATTGTAGTAGTATTTCCTGCCACCGGAGAAGTATTCTTTCCACTTTGTTTCATTCAGGGCGCGCTGCATCAAAATTAAGCCTCTGTAACACACCGAACAGTCGTTTCGAGGCGCACCTCGAAAGGTGTTTTTAGTTCTGCGAGGCGATTAGGACAAAGTAAATGTCAGAAAGAGCGATCACAAACCATCTGGCTTTTCCCATACGCTCTCCTTGGTCCCGGTGTTAAACCAATAAGTGCGTCCTTCTGGATTACGATGCTCGGTCTACCAACTATTCAGCCCCCCGTTGAATGGACAACGTGAATGAATACAGACCCAGATTACCGGTGTCGCTGGCGTCGTCGGCGTCGACGTCGACTAGGGATTGGATCAGACAGGTCAGACAGGATACAGGGAGCTCACCATCGTTAAAGGTAAGGACCGCTGTTTTCCAGAAGCTTCGGTTTCAAACCAGCCGGTGTTTTTCCTTGTTTTACGCGCCGAAGCGGCCGAGCGTTCAACTTGCCAATGTCCACCGTCCAGAGTCATTACTGACTGACCTTTTCCATCAAACATTTTCAGCGTTGTGGACCTGTGCGATGGTCGATACGATACCTCTCGCCTCCTGTGGACATAAAATCATGAATCATGTTCTGGGCTTGCTCTCCAGCGGATGTCGGACTGGGTGGCAGTTTAGCACATTCCAAAATTCGAAATCGGTGCAGTGCCGATTTCAAGATTCGATGTTTCGATTATCCTCCGGCGATCCTGCAGACTGATTCGATTTGACGGAGTACAGTTGCTATCTGGACCACTTGAAGCAGCAACGTCCGACAGACGTGCGACAGTAGACACCAGCCGGTAGGGTATCAAGACAACACCCAAAATTTTATGGAAACGCTCTCCGCGAACCTTGAATTGCTGTCCGCACGGAATGTTTCGCAGAAAATCATTTTTCGATATTCGATACAGTCGGTCAGTACATTACTTTAGGTGAGCGGTGTAGAAGTATGCAAGCGAGGACACGTCAACTGCTACAAGGACGGAAGGGCCGTCAAGAAACATACAGGTATATATACAACCGAAGTACAGCAAGTACAGGAAGATAGAGGTGGTCCGTTACGCCCCACGTACAACGGACGCGATAACGTGTGTGCGTGCCCGGAGGCGTTTCGCAAGTCGGCTCCCGCTAGAAGCGGAGTTCATCGAGAGGGTTGTCGCTGAACATGCCCAGATTGGAGGTGGCGTCAGCGTCACGCACCCGCTCCTGCAACCCAGACTCATACGACTCTAACGCATCCGCGCACGAGCGGTCGCACACTTTGCCAGTGTCCATCGGGGGATGCGAGGGCGGCGCGTCGTCGAACTCCGAGTGCCATTGGAACTCGTCCGCGAGGGGCGTGAGGGGGTCCGTGGGCTCAAAGTCGGGGCTGAGCGAGTCGAAGCGGCCACCCTCCCTTGCGAGCCACGTGGGGGGGTTGGGGCGCACTGGCTGTGGCGCCATAGGTGCAGCCGGGACGCTGACGCCCGCGGGCTCCGCCACGCCGTTCCACGCCGCCAACGAAGAAGCCACTGCGGCCAACGGGGACATGTGATGTGGCGGCACGAAGACAGCGGCGGGGTTGAGGGTGTTGGTGAATAGATTCGGAGACGGCATGCGGAAAGGCGTGGGGCCCCTGGGCGAGAACAAGGCATTCTGCGCACAGAGTCAGGTCAGTGGGATAAAGCAGGACATGAAGGAGAGGAAACGGACCTGAGGACTGCGCGGATCCAAGAACGTGGCCTCGGGTCCATGGAACGAGGGCACCAAGTTGATCCACTCGTGAGTCACAGAGCGCGACCGACGTTTTGACTGCACTGGCCTTTCCCACCGCTCCCCCTCGGGACTCTTCAGCGGGAGTCCAGAGACCCAAAGTGTAAAAATGCTCCCCCGACATTATCGGAACAGAGGATGAGCGACGACGGTCAGCCTTGACCGAAGACCCGACCACCGGCAGCTGCGACAGCTCCTCCTGCGGCGAACACGAACGTTTTTTCAACGGCGGGCTGCCAATGATCTTCAGCGCGTCCATCGCGGTGATGTGCGTCGTGCGGACGCTCAACGCAGGCGAATGGCTTTGTTTCCGCACCACGGGGGCGGGGGCAGGAGGCGCACGGCGGCTGGAAGAACCCAAATTCTCGCGACGCTTCGGGCGATACTGATAGTTCGGGTACTCTTCAGCATGCTTTTTCTTGGCTTCCTCCGCAAGCAGTCGATACCGCTCCTTCTCTTCCGGAGGAAGTTCCCGCCACGCATCGGCCGCCCTGCCGGAGACGGTTCGACCGAGCGCCTTGGGAACAGGTCGACGAGGCCGGTTCCTCTGCGGGTTGTGGTGTATGCGAGCGTACTCCGTACGGAAGATGATGAACGGGTTCGGGGGGCGCGGAATTTTGGTTTCCTCGGCCTCCGGCTTGCTGGCGGACTGGCCGCCAAATACTGACGCGGTTGGAGGCGAGACGGGGTTGTGCATAGAGGTACTCGGAGAGGTAGCAGTGAAAGTAAAGTGGTGTTCGGGTACGTCGACAATGTCGCCATGTTCGTTGCTTGGAATCCAGCCAAAAATATAGGGAGGCGACATGGCGAAAGGTACCATGTGTCGTATATGCGCGCTGGAGTTTAAACACAACAACTAAACCGAGATCCGCCATTGGTTTATAAGATTGAAGTTGCAGTTGAGTCCAAATAGGGAAATTCATGATCGTGATCGACGCAAGATCCAGAAAACAGATCACATCTGATTGATCGGAGAGCGCCTTTTCTCCACCGACACATCTTCGGTCAACTTTCGTGTCAATTTTTCAACAATCCCTCTAGTCCCTTACAGTCGACGCATAGCTTAATCTTTAATTTCTGCCGGCATTACAGCACTCTGGTTCTTTCCAAAAAAAGATTCGACAGTATCTCGAGAAGTCTATCAATAGAAGGCTCCTCGATTCATATTCTGACATCAGCAGGCACTTGAGGTTTTGAATGCACAGATAGGGAGGGCTGCAAATTCCTGCTACCCTGTTTCGCCCTTGGGAATTGTATTGGGGAACTCCGTCGACCTCCGTGGTCCTCGGCCTGTGTCATACTCCGAGGATTATTTGTCTCGTCTCATTTACAGGGTTTCCTCAAGGTACTGGGGCTACTGGACATTGCCGGATGTGGCGCACTTCTTCAATAGAATTTCCTAAGTGATAGGCCGAGAATCAATAGGAACTTTCGACGAGCTACTAGCCGTGCAAGTGGGCACGCGAATCACTGCCAACCCAGGCTCAGGTAACTTACAATCGACCTCGCTTTCGAGCCCGTAGGTATGGTAAGTGCTGCATTTGCTGACCATGCTCGACGTCGCTTTCATTCGGAGGCCCGGTATGGGTCCACGCAAGTGTTTGAACATAGATTAATCAAACTTGAACGCTGCTAGCTACGCCGGAATCAATCGGTTTCATCTCCCTCAATTATAGGAGACAGGGGTCAAGTACGAGGAGACATTTTTTTTCGCCGGTCCTGGCCTCATCTCCTAGACCTGAACGCATGATTTGGCTGACCCTTGTGCTACTGAATACTTCGTGGTGATAGTAGGTCGTCGGCGGTAACCGATAACCCCGTTTTCGCTTACAACGAGACCCTGGCAGATCCTCATGGATCCCACTAGGCGTAGAATGACACTGGGTGTGGAATCATCTGATTGTACACGGCAAGATTTTCGCGCTGATTGCAGCCGCAATCTCCCGAGACTAACTCAATCTGAAGTCATGAAGCTCGCCAGATACTACAGCGCATTCCGAAGACTACGAAAAAAATCGGTTTTTGTCTTTCGTGCGTTCAGTTTTTCTCAAGGTTGCTAATCCTTAGCTCGAAGGTACCCTAACGTCCTTAAATCTACTCTCTCTCTCAACTAGGTAATCCGGAGCCCTCGGCTATCTCGAGAAAGAAACGCATGAGCAATGAACGAAAAACAAAATTTCTCATAGTTTTCCGAATCAGCCGTAATAATTTAGAGTTGCACGATGGGGCCAATCGCAGTGCGTTCTGTCATAGGCGTCATTGAGTGTATCACATGTCAGTCCCTGTCAGTCCACGGAGTTGCGTCGGCTGTTCTCGCCTCGGGCGGCCTTGGGCGGCCTCAGGCGGCTCGCATCACTGCCCTGCATTCTTGTGGCTGAGGAAAGTCCCAAATTCTTCTATAGAACAATGTGAGGCAATCGAGCTCGCCAGTCGTTGTGCCTTGCAACCGCTAAACACTGTACTTCGTTGGTACGAGTAGGCGTGAACACTGAAAAGCAGTGGCTGTTCACAAGATAGGGGCTAGATCCAAGGCGATTTCGGATCAGATAAGATAAGGACGTTGAAAATCACAAGCAATCGGAGATTCGATTCTTGTGATTTTCGCGACCAGCGCGCAAGCCTCGCAACGCGCGAACAGGAGCGAATGCTGCAAGAGAAGTGCGTGTTCGAAAACTTGATGAGAAGTGAATTCGCCGTCGGCTGTCTTCGTCTGGGTAAAGATAAGCAGTACGTATACTTAGGAGTCTAGGTTCATGGGTAGACCAAGATGAGGTTGAAGGAAATCACAAGCCTCCGGGGTCTTCTGAATATGCACCCTTTGCTACTTTGTGATTCTCTAGGCGCGTCTACACGGTGAGACTGCACAGTTTCTCGAATGGCCGCGGCCGGGACTGAGAATCGGGCGTGCGAAAGAAGATTGTGGCTGTGGTCAAAAAACACATGCCAAAAGGCCTATAAATTTGGCAGTGGCACGGGCGTATCTTGGTTCCTCTCGCCATGTCCACGTCCACAGTCCCCATGCCGTCCTCAGACGACAACCGCACCGTCGTCGACCGTGTCGCCTCCATTCCTCTCATCGCATATGCCATCCAGACCGTCGGATCTGCCCTCGAGACCAACGCGTACACTTCATCGCCGTACTCGGCCGCCAAAGGTCTCTCCGCCTCTGCATACAAGTACTACGAGCCCGTACAAGGTCGCTTGGCCCGTATCTCAAGATCGCCGATGGCTACGCCAACCAGGCTGTCGACGTTGTGCAGAAAACCTACCCGTATCCGTTTGAAGCTCAGCCGGAAGATGTCGCGACGTTCGTGCGCCAGCGTAGAGACAGCGCCGTCCAGTTCGTTGAGGAAAGTCGCGCCAAGACAGGAAAAGCCATCGACGACAACGTCACGACCCCCGCGCTCACCGTTGCTGTTGGCATTGACCAGGTAAGTTGTTCAACTGAAAGGACCTGAGATGCTCAACGCATTCCCTAGCGCTTCACCCCTCTTGTCGATTACCTGGAGAACACCGCCGTGACCCGTCTGCACACCACTTCTCCACCCGCCGACACACAGTATCAGTACCAGCGCGTCTACCTCCTTTCCAAGAACGTCTCCGGCCAACTGTACGACTACTCCAACCAGACTGTCATCGTGTGAGCATTTATTTTCTCTCTTCTCTCTGTTCAAGGAATTGAATTTTTTTTAAGACAACGCGCTCTCAACTCGCCGATTCCATCGCCGCCCTCGCCACTTCTGCCAACAACCGCATACACGCCCTCTCCGACTCCCTTGTCACCGAGCTCCAGCATCTGCAGACGTCTCTCGTCGCGACGCGCGCCTCTGTGCAGCACTCGACCACGGCAGCCGGCCACGAGCTCGCCGACACCATCGCCTCCC
>QVIE01002591.1:0-13127 GCA_013387415.1 Panellus pusillus | reverse complement strand
TACAGTCGACGCATAGCTTAATCTTTAATTTCTGCCGGCATTACAGCACTCTGGTTCTTTCCAAAAAAAGATTCGACAGTATCTCGAGAAGTCTATCAATAGAAGGCCCTCGATTCATATTCTGACATCAGCAGGCACTTGAGGTTTTGAATGCACAGATAGGAGGGCTGCAAATTCCTGCTACCCTGTTTCGCCCTTGGGAATTGTATTGGGGAACTCCGTCGACCTCCGTGGTCCTCGGCCTGTGTCATACTCCGAGGATTATTTGTCTCGTCTCATTTACAGGGTTTCCTCAAGGTACTGGGGCTACTGGACATTGCCGGATGTGGCGCACTTCTTCAATAGAATTTCCTAAGTGAGGCCGAGAATCAATAGGAACTTTCGACGAGCTACTAGCCGTGCAAGTGGGCACGCGAATCACTGCCAACCCAGGCTCAGGTAACTTACAATCGACCTCGCTTTCGAGCCCGTAGGTATGGTAAGTGCTGCATTTGCTGACCATGCTCGACGTCGCTTTCATTCGGAGGCCCGGTATGGGTCCACGCAAGTGTTTGAACATAGATTAATCAAACTTGAACGCTGCTAGCTACGCCGGAATCAATCGGTTTCATCTCCCTCAATTATAGGACAGGGGTCAAGTACGAGGAGACATTTTTTTTCGCCGGTCCTGGCCTCATCTCCTAGACCTGAACGCATGATTTGGCTGACCCTTGTGCTACTGAATACTTCGTGGTGATAGTAGGTCGTCGGCGGTAACCGATAACCCGTTTTCGCTTACAACGAGACCCTGGCAGATCCTCATGGATCCCACTAGGCGTAGAATGACACTGGGTGGAATCATCTGATTGTACACGGCAAGATTTTCGCGCTGATTGCAGCCGCAATCTCCCGAGACTAACTCAATCTGAAGTCATGAAGCTCGCCAGATACTACAGCGCATTCCGAAGACTACGAAAAAAATCGGTTTTTGTCTTTCGTGCGTTCAGTTTTCTCAAGGTTGCTAATCCTTAGCTCGAAGGTACCCTAACGTCCTTAAATCTACTCTCTCTCTCAACTAGGTAATCCGGAGCCCTCGGCTATCTCGAGAAAGAAACGAATGAGCAATGAACGAAAAAAAAAATTTCTCATAGTTTTCCGAATCAGCCGTGATAAATTTAGAGTTGCACGATGGGGCCAATCGCAGTGCGTTCTGTCATAGGCGTCATTGAGTGTATCACATGTCAGTCCCTGTCAGTCCACGGAGTTGCGTCGGCTGTTCTCGCCTCGGGCGGCCTTGGGCGGCCTCAGGCGGCTCGCATCACTGCCCTGCATTCTTGTGGCTGAGGAAAGTCCCAAATTCTTCTATAGAACAATGTGAGGCAATCGAGCTCGCCAGTCGTTGTGCCTTGCAACCGCTAAACACTGTACTTCGTTGGTACGAGTAGGCGTGAAACACTGAAAAGCAGTGGCTGTTCACAAGATAGGGGCTAGATCCAAGGCGATTTCGGATCAGATAAGATAAGGACGTTGAAAATCACAAGCAATCGGAGATTCGATTCTTGTGATTTTCGCGACCAGCGCGCAAGCCTCGCAACGCGCGAACAGGAGCGAATGCTGCAAAGAGAAGTGCGTGTTCGAAAACTTGATGAGAAGTGAATTCGCCGTCGGCTGTCTTCGTCTGGGTAAAGATAAGCAGTACGTATACTTAGGAGTCTAGGTTCATGGGTAGACCAAGATGAGGTTGAAGGAAATCACAAGCCTCCGGGGTCTTCTGAATATGCACCCTTTGCTACTTTGTGATTCTCTAGGCGCGTCTACACGGTGAGACTGCACAGTTTCTCGAATGGCCGCGGCCGGGACTGAGAATCGGGCGTGCGAAAGAAGATTGTGGCTGTGGTCAAAAAACACATGCCAAAGGCCTATAAATTTGGCAGTGGCACGGGCGTATCTTGGTTCCCTCTCGCCATGTCCACGTCCACAGTCCCCATGCCGTCCTCAGACGACAACCGCACCGTCGTCGACCGTGTCGCCTCCATTCCTCTTATCGCATATGCCATCCAGACCGTCGGATCTGCCCTCGAGACCAACGCGTACACTTCATCGCCGTACTCGGCCGCCAAAGGTCTCTCCGCCTCTGCATACAAGTACTACGAGCCCGTACAAGGTCGCCTTGGCCCGTATCTCAAGATCGCCGATGGCTACGCCAACCAGGCTGTCGACGTTGTGCAGAAAACCTACCCGTATCCGTTTGAAGCTCAGCCGGAAGATGTCGCGACGTTCGTGCGCCAGCGTAGAGACAGCGCCGTCCAGTTCGTTGAGGAAAGTCGCGCCAAGACAGGAAAAGCCATCGACGACAACGTCACGACCCCCGCGCTCACCGTTGCTGTTGGCATTGACCAGGTAAGTTGTTCAACTGAAAGGACCTGAGATGCTCAACGCATTCCCTAGCGCTTCACCCCTCTTGTCGATTACCTGGAGAACACCGCCGTGACCCGTCTGCACACCACTTCTCCACCCGCCGACACACAGTATCAGTACCAGCGCGTCTACCTCCTTTCCAAGAACGTCTCCGGCCAACTGTACGACTACTCCAACCAGACTGTCATCGTGTGAGCATTTATTTTCTCTCTTCTCTCTGTTCAAGGAATTGAATTTTTTTAAGACAACGCGCCTCTCAACTCGCCGATTCCATCGCCGCCCTCGCCACTTCTGCCAACAACCGCATACACGCCCTCTCCGACTCCCTTGTCACCGAGCTCCAGCATCTGCAGACGTCTCTCGTCGCGACGCGCGCCTCTGTGCAGCACTCGACCACGGCAGCCGGCCACGAGCTCGCCGACACCATCGCCTCCCTCCGCGCCATCTCCATGCAGCGTGACCTGCCCCTTAACGACAAGGTCGGCCGCATGCGCACCGAGGTTCAGGACCGTGTCCGCCCTTTGCTCGACCGTATGCGGGCACCGCAGCCGCAGCCGCAGCCGCAGCCGTCGAGCTCAGAGAGCGCGAATGGCAATGGCCATGCTAAGTGATCGTCTCTTGTACCGCTTTTTTATAGACTACTTACTACTAGACTTGGATGCACTCTCTATTCGTTCTGTAATGCCTTGTTCATGTTGAGATCCCTATGTAACGTACTTATGACCTTGTCTAAAAAAGCAAATCTCATCTCGTACAAATCAATTCGCTGCGGCACGCCGTGATATGTTGTTTCCAGTAGGGAAAGAAAAGAAAATACGATCCGAGCTCTATGTGCGTAGATGGATTGTGAGTAGTATATGCAAGATAAATACGTGAACTAGCTGTAGATGAGACAGACAAACGACAAACCAGAGCACAACGGTACGTCAGCGCTACGCAGCTGCGGGGACGCGGCGCGCCTCATACAGTATGTGCGCGTGCGGCGGCGGCAGCTGCGCCGGTGGTGACCTCGGCGAGTCTATGGACGGCGGCGGGGAGGGGTACGAGTCCGTCGGCGACAGGGGCGGCGCCGACACACGAATAGTGAGCGGCGGCGCATGAGGGTAGACGCTCGAATGTATATGCTGATGCGGTAGCACGGGGGCAGGCCGGCGTGCACATGAGCCACGGTCGGCGCGCGCGGGCGACCGTGCGCAAGCGCGATAGACGAGGGCGCCGCGCCTGTTGTCTCCGCGCTCGGCTCCGGCGACACCGCACCGCCGTTCGACATCATCCGTGCATCCTCTTTTGTAACGGGCAGCGCACCATCACGCGCCGCCTCGACTCTGCGCATCTGCTTCTCGCCGCGCTCGACGTCCGATTTTGCGTTGTTGTACATCCAGAGGCCCGTGAAGGTCAACACGATACCGAAGCCCTGCACCGGGTGTATGCTCTGCGCGAACCAGACGATCGCGACGCAGATGACGACAACACGCTTGATGAGGGAGGCGATCGAGTAGGTCACGGGCGACGTCGAGGAGAGGATGATGAATGCGATGATGTTTTGTGCAAAGTGGACCGTGCCGTTCATGAAGAAGTAGTAGTACACCGAGTACATCGACACTTCGGTGCCTGCTGCAGGGCCCGTGTTGGAGAGGAGGAGCGGGACGTCGTAGTATAACCAGATTGGGATCATGAGGAGAAAAGCCATCCCCGACGAGTAGAGAAGCAAGTTGAGTTTGTCAAGCTTATGCGCTGTTGTTTGAGACAGCCCGCTCGAATTGGAGGGCATGATCTTTTTGAAGAAGATGTTTGAGCTCACAAACACGAGCGCGGACCCAAACGCGCAGAGGAGGCCGATGAGATTCGACGCAGTCATGCCGAATGAGGACGCAAGCACCACACCGATCGTCAACGGCAGCAGCGATAGGTATGTCTTACTCGAGTAACTGACGCCAAACCAAAGTGCATAGGCGGCTACCGTGAACAGGGGTGACAAAGCCTGCAATTTGAGTCCATCGGTCAATCTCGAGAAAATGGGAGACAGTTGCATACGTACCTTGATCGTGTGCACCGTGCTGACCGGTATTCTCGAGATAGCCAAGCTCGAAAAGATGTGCCCCCAACTTGAAACATGCCCATCGGCAGCGTACTATGGAGGATTGCCTTCGTCGGCTGCCGCATGCGAGAGAACCGGATGGCGGGGGACATGAAGAGTAGGCAGTACGCGGCCGTGAAGCCGAACTGCACGAATGTGAGAGTGATAGGGTACCGGAACTGGGTGAGGAGGGCCTTGCCCGTGTTCGACGCCAGGGCGGAGCATGTGTACCACAGACTACATTGCAGCACGAACTTCAAGCTCGACGCTGAGATGGTAGGGGACGGTGAAGTCAAGGAGTTGGAGCGGGGAAACCAGTGGCGAGAATAGCGAGAAAAGACCCTGTTGACGTGGGACGACAGGTCATTGAAGGAAGGCCGTTCTTGGTCGTTCCAGGGCACTGAATAGATAGGAATGCGTTGGTGGGCGGGCATGCTCGCTAATACTTAAATAGCGCGCATCCAAGGTCGCGGCGGAAAGGAGGGCAGTGAGACTATCAATGCGGTGTCTCAAACATGCATATACCGAAGAGATTAGATTACGACAACACAGAGTAGGAGACTGCACTGCAGTAAGTACTATACATAGCACCCAGAAAACACTGAAGATTAACATGCACAGGAAGCGAGCAAATCACGAGGACGACACCAACTCTTCAAAACTCACCAAGCTTGGGATACAACTCAAAAATACTGGTTCCAAGACTTCAAGCCACGCTGGACCATACAGTGCAGGATTCTCCCGGATTGCAAGAGAGGCGAGATTCCACCGCAGATATTTTCTCTCCCGCAGAGCATCGCAAAACATCGTCTGGGCAGTAACGATGACGATTAGCAAAGTTTTTGCGAGGACTTGACAACATACCAGTTCGCTCTCTCGGGGAAGAGCGCGCGAATCATGCGAGAATTGAGAAGAGGCCGCATCACTGGCAGGCTCCTGGTGCACTACTTCGGTGAAGTGCAGATGCAGCACGCGCAGAGTTGGCAGGTTTTCAGCAAGAAGATCGACTATCTCTGGACTCAGCCATTGGACACGCAAGCTGAGGTCACGAAGCAGCGGGGCGTGACTGAGAATCGCTAGCACGTCTCCCAGCTCGGAATAATCGAGGGGGCGCTCTGAGAGGGTAAGTGCGCGCAGTTGTGGTCGAAGTCTAGTCAAACAGCGCAGCAACGGCCCGAGATCCGTGCGCAGAGGGCGTAGGCTGAGAGACAGTCGCGAGAGGGCGTGAAAAGGCGCTGGGTGATCCTTCAGTGTGTCCCTGATCCAATATCTTGCCGTTGGGGTATTGGGCTTGGTGTGTATGGTCGCCCGCGTAGTTCGAAGGCTGAGCGACTCGAGGGTGAGGTGATGGTAAGCCAGGAACCGGCGTAAGGGGTCTGGGTTTCCCAGATGCCCACCATCATAAGGGATGCAAAGCGCGAAGGATGAGAGGAGAGGCCCATGTCCCAGATGCTCGAAGAATGGGCCGAGGACGAGGTCGGTGGATGTCGGAGTGGTACTGATCGACAAGGACCTTAAATGTCGAATAACGCTGTTAATGAAGAAGACGAGGCCCTCTATGGTTTGGTGTATGTAGGAGGGTGTGTAGGTACCGTATGAATGGTAACTATGAGGTGATCCAAGTTGGGAAGATGTTTTGCCAAGGCGGGAGGGAATGCATGTAATGCAAGGGAACCTTGACGCCGAGACAGGTCAGATTGCGTCCGATGGCGGGGATGACGCAATCTACGAGGGAGGGTAGGCTTCGGGGTGGACAGGCCCTTCGTCCCAATCGATAAAGTATTTGTGTAGTTTGGGAAAAGCTCTGATCGCGTTCGCGATGCGCTGAGTCTGCTTCCGCAATCGCCGAAGAATCTGCACGTCTTCGGTTTCATCAAAGGCAATTGTCGGAGAAACACAGGCTTGGAAAAATTTCCGTGTCAAAGCCCAGGACGAATACGTCTTCGCGGGCACCGGCCACGGCCGGATGCGGACCGAGCAGACCTCTTTCGAATCCCTGTGATCGATCTTCAGATGAAGTACACGGTAGCTAGAAGATTAACATACTTGAGACGCTTGATGGTCTCCTTCGCATTTTTGTATGAAGTAAACTCAACCGACTTGTACCGTGCTCTTCTGGCGATTCCAAGAAACATACGGTTGACCAAGGAGAAGTGGTGAACCAGGTAAGCCACTGGGAGAAGAGTGGCAATATACTCCCAGATTTCGAGGGGGAATTCCGTGGGCATGACTTGGAGTGGATGACGGAAGCGGGGAAGCCTGGAAGGGGATTGAGCAGCTAATAAGCCTCAAAAGAGGGCTGTGCTATGGCATTGGTATTCATCCTGAGGACGTGTTGTGTTACCCTGTATCATGCCAGGAAGGAACCATCCACGGCGCTCAACGACGCGGGAATCGGGATTCGTGGGTCCGTCCTTACGTCCTTGTCCCTGATCTAATCAATAATCGGGATGATGTACGAGACCCTCATCCGGCCCCACGACGTCGCGCCCGTGCCCGTGGAAGATCAGCGACGCGGGTCGGAGGAGAAGGAGTCAGGGAAGAGGACGCATGGGAGAACGAAAACCGGACGAGTCGCAGCCGCAAGAGGGGAGCAGAATCGAGATAGCCGTCGACTAGACAACGGAGACGCAGGGAGCGATGCTGTTTTAGTGTTTATTTGATGGAGGTGGTGGTAAAAAGCTCAAAAACAATTGAACGACGACGACAAAACGGCCGACTCGACGCGCTTTTCGTCTCTCGCGGGGCCCCTTCCACAGCAATAGCAACAGCCGCAAAAGATGAGCATGTCCAAGGCGATTCCGAATGTGCGCGGGCATACGGGTCGATGTTAGGTACATACCAGCTGTTAACAAATTTTTAGGCCTTTGGCTTTAGGCCACAAAAAAAAATCGAATGAGAAATGCCGGAGATTCTTCGAATTTCAATATTACAGCGCTTTTTGTATCGATGCGGAAAACATGAATTTTTTCTCAGGCTGCTTGGCTTTGTTTAGTCAGGACCCCGGAATCAGTGTCCAGCAAACTGCTGCAAGATCGTCTACTCTAGATACATTATACGTGCTATTAGCCTCTAATACTCTAGTAGTCAGTCCAGTGTAGCAATAAAACATGAATCCTTGAAGACATCTGTGTTACCCGGCGCGCGCGAGGCTGGCCAAAACCTCTGCAGCCTGAGAGCGAGGGTCGTCATCGCAATGTAGGTCCGGTGGATTGAATAAATCCATCTCTTCGTCGTCGGAATTGGGTTCCTCTTCCTCCATGACAGAGCGGTATCCACGAGGGATGGGGACGAATGTCTGACGAACCGGGCAGCGATAGAAGATAGCCTTGCTACCCTCGCCGACTATAATCCTCGGCCCATAGAACCTTGAAGCTCCACCAGAACGAAGCAGATCTTGTTGACAGAATAGTTCTTCTCAAAGAAGAGGACAGGGATGCGGTCCTTCAGGTCGCGCGAGACCGTGCGTATAGGCATGTCTGGTGACAGGCGGTGCTGGGGTCCTGACTAAACAAAGCCAAGCAGCCTGAGAAAAAATTCGTGTTTTCCGCATCGATACAAAAAGCGCTGTAAATTTCATACTCACACTCCGTGACCACGTGACAGGACGCGTCCCGCAAGGTCCCGCACCGTGAATTTGCAGGTTCCGTAGATGGCCCCCACACCATTGGCTTCTCGTCCGTTGGATTTCATCTATTTTGTGTTCTTTGTCGTACGTGTTTTGTGGAATCTCAACTCTTTCTCATCCCAGCAGATCCACATCTTCGCTTCTGTGTGCGTAGACTTCCAACCATTCTACCCGCCTGCCCTGGTACCCGCTCCCCTGCGCCAACTCGCAGAATGGTACATCAGCACGTCGAATGACCCTCTGTTGAAGTCTGCGTTTGGTCTTAGTGACGATCCTCAAGTTTGGTTCAAGAGTTTCCTCTTCCTTGAACTATTCTTCCAGTTCCCTACATTTTTCATTGCAGCACACGGACTATGGAAAGGTTTGTTTTCCTTATTTCATCTCTGCGCTGTTGACTGAGCTCTTGCCAGATTCCCCCAAAACATACCTCCTGATACTAGTGTATGCCGCTTCGACGGCCACGACTGTCTGGGCATGCGTGGCGACTGTCGTTGCGATGCCCAGTACCTCGCCCGCGGCGCTTGCCAAGGGTATCGCTACCTTGGCTGTGAATGAGCGCGTGATGCTGCTCTCGAGCTACGTGCCCTTTTGCGTGATACCCCTCATCATGACCGTCGACATGGCGTTCCGCATCCATGGCATGGTTGCCGAGGCCCTGTCCGTACGTCAAGCCTCAAAAAGCAAGTAGCGTTCATCACGTATATAATAATAATGTGCGCGGACAATACAGTAGAGTTTTCTCTGCGAGAGATGATTGCATTTTCCCTGAAGTGCCCATCGCGTCAAGTGGCAACGAGACCGCAGAATAATCTTGCTAAGCAAGGTAATGTATGGCGTGGTAGTTTGCAATGCGTACGAGAAGAAATGGACATAACAATGTAGACGATCAAGTTCAAGAAAAATGGACCCTCTGCAGAATCTAACCCCGCCAGCCACGACTTCGAACTACAGAGGCTTCCGCACTATCAGCAAGCACCCTCCTCGCGCCCGTCCCCATCTTCGCCGCCGAGGGAACAGGCAGTTTCATCATCACCCGCGCATGCGACCTAGATCCACTCCCCAGATCCAGCTTCTTGCCACTCTTAACGTTCCCACCACCACCAAGCGGCAATGACTCCTTCGGCAACCCAGCCATTTTACGGCGCATTCTCACCTGTGCGCTGTTCTCCTTCTCCTTCTCCCCGCTCCCCACGCCTCCTCGCGACGGCATCATCTCCGGCGCGCGCCCCTTACCCTTCTCCTGCGCCGAAAAGCGCTGAGCGCCAGGCTCGCGCGTGAACACCCGCCCGGGCCCTGCATGGCACTGGTACCACGCGTTGGAGCCCGCGGCTGCTGCGCCTCGGGACTCTCGGGCGGAGACGCAGACACGCCGAGCTCCTCAGCCAGCGTCGGCTGGCGCACAGGCGGCGGCGGCGGCGGCAACGCAGGAAACATCGCGTCGCCAATCGGCGGCTCCTCGTCCTCCTCGAGCAGCGCCTCGAGCGCCGTGGACGTGTTTCCCACGCCGTCGATATCCATCCCGATATCCTCGTCTGCTGCGCCCATGACGACGTCCGCCGGTGTCGCGGGCGAGTTGCTCAGCATCAGAATGCGGCTCAGCGGGCTTGGCTTTGCGGGGAGTAGGCGTGAATCATGCGCGGCGCGTAGGGCTTCGCCATCGGGAAGGGGCGGTGGCAGGTCGGCGGGGTGGCAGGAAGCGGCCCGGAAGAGGGAGAAAAAAGTGTTTGTGGTGGTCCTGGTAGCAGGGAGACTTCTGGCAATGCCGTCGGGACAGATGAGAGAAGCAAGGCGGGCGCAGGGAAGGCAGAGCCGGGCGAGGGCGGGGGCAGAACGAAGGAAGTGGGGAGGAGGGACGACGAGTTGGTCGTGGACATGAACGACGGTGCAGGTAGCGGCGGGAGGACCTCCGTCTCGAACGCGGGCTGGAACCTCGGTGGTGAGGAGAGGGATGAGCGGCGCGAGATGCGCGTTGTCGTCTTGCGGTTTGCGCCGGCTTTCCCGACAGCGACTACTTTGGCAGGGGATTTGCGCGGAGATTTGCGAGGGGACCTGCTTCTGCTCGTCGGGACTTTGAGTGGCGAAGCTTGATTTGGCGTCGGTGGAAGTTCTGCGAGCATTCGCTCCACACCCCACGAACGCTTTTCGTCGAGCAGTCTGGCGCGGTCGGCCTGCGTCGAAGATGAATTAGTTTCCTCCATTGAAAAGTGGCATTGCGTGTACCTCCAAGGCTGCCTTCTCCTGGCCAAGTTTCGAAGCAGCTTCAGTAAAGTTTCGGCGTTCGAGATCGAGCTGCTTCTTGATGTTTTCTAACCGTTCCTTCTCTGCGTCTCTGAGCGGTGCTATCATCATTTCAACACTTGTATCCCCGACGTCATTGTCCCTGACTAGAGCATCTGCTGCAAATTGGTCAAACAGGGCTTGTGTTTCTGCCGCGTGGTTCATGGATTGCTGTCGTGCATGATCTGTGATCAATTTAACTGAACAAGCGCATCCCATTGCCGAACATGAAAGAACAGTACCAAGTTCAGCTTTGAGTCCCTCGATGACGCCCTGCAGTCGGGCAAGTTCACCGTCCGGAATTGCTGGTGCAGCGGGCGGGGACGGCGCGCGAATTTCGACGACAGGGCGCGTGACGGCTTCTCGCAATGCACCGAGCAGCGCCGTCAACTTGTCGTTTGCAGCGTCCTGCGACGCCATCGGGAACAGCGTCAGCAGTGTGAAAGGCACGGGCTACACGAACCGCATGAGTGAGTTGAACCCTGTAAACGACAGAGAGAGAACGGCACACCTCATCCTCGCGCTCTGACTTGCGCCCGTGGTATAACATAGACTGGGTCTCGTTCACCGCGCCCAAAAGCAGCCCCCGAAGGCGCGTGTTCTCATCGCTCAGCAGCTTCCTGGCCTGTTCCGCTTGCTCGAGCGCAAGCTCAACCAACCCCGGGCCAACGTCTTCTCTCCCAACAGCCTCCACACCCTCGATGACCTTGGCATTCGCACACCGCATCCCACTCGACGCGGTAGATAGCTTAGCCTGCACGTCCGCGAGCTTGGACCACTTTTCCATCATGCGCTCGACCTCCTTCTCTTTCTTCTTGAGCTCGCTGTGGTGCGTTGCGCGCACAGCCTGGAGCGCCGTCCGCGTGCGCTGTAGCTCGGCGGATGTGTGCTTGTGTGCGGATTCGGAGGCTTGGAGGATCGTGTCGCTGCGCTGTTTGTTGTGAATTCAAGTTGAGTTCATCTCATCAGCATTCATGCATGAGATGAGATGCAAGGGAACACGCACGTTGACCGCGACTTGTACAAGTTCATCTCGCGCTCCGCGTTGGCGGCTGTCTCCACCGCCGTTTGATGCATTGTTCTCAGACGCTCGTGATCGTAAGACAGTGTCCTCAGCTTCGTTGTCAGATCTTCCGTGCGCCTCATGTCGTCCTGCGTAGTGCAAATAATATATCAGCCTTTCAATGAAAGAGTGCGCAGCATATAATAGAGCACGACTGACGACTCGCTGGCTGAGCATCCCCAGGAGACATTTAACCGCCCTCTCGAGGTCTGTCGACGATATCCCATCCAAAGAAAGGCCCGGTGCGGGAGCGAAGCCGTGTGCGACGAGTTGGGAGTTGATGTAGTCGAGACTGGAGGTTGATAGGATGGCTGAGGAGGCATCGGAGGAGGGGGAGTCGAAGGATGATGGGTCCCAGTGGACACCTTTGTAGGGCGTTTGCGCTGTCATTCTGGCGCAGAAGACAGCAGTGACCGTGGTTGATGCGAGGTTGGTTCCGAACGCGATCATGTGATCGAGTGACCGCGTATCACTCGGACTACCAAAATGGTATTACTATTACAAGAGGGTACATATCTGTATAAGTATTTTACGCGATAACAGCTAATCAAAGTACATCTGACGGTACATGCCCACCCCGGTCGGCGCATTCAACCCCCAGAACCCGCCCATCGCCCATCTTGACAAGGATTCGTGGCGCCGTGGATAGCAGCCGGATCCCCTGCCCGTGCACCGTCTGCACATGCGTGCCGCTGTCGATCCGCCATACGTGCATGCCCCAGAGGTGAATGCGAGTAGATACGGCGCTGCGAGAGCTAAGAGAAAGTCAATGTATGGGATTGAATCAGGAGAAAAAGGATACCGAAGTCCTTCGCGGAGTCCAACCAGCGGATCGCAAACGTGTGCTCGAACGACGTGCCCGCCTTGTCCATGTAAAACACACAACCTGCTTGAACATCAGCTGCATCTGACGACAACGATACCGAGAACGCAACGCACAGTCATAGCACATAAGGAACCTTTCCTCCACGCGGAACATCGCCCGACACTTCCTCTTGACATCCAGCGCCGGCGTCGCAGGGGCAACGGGCAGCGGAAACGTAACCAACGAATGCGGGTCGACGCATTGGAATCCACTACGCATCACCGCGCCGATCATCTTGTTCCCGATATACACGGAGCGCACGCGATCAGGGAGTAGAACGACCGGAAGGGGCGCAGGCCGTACGTGTCCGACCCCAAATGCGGATAGAGAGGCGCGACTTCCATGAGCAGGAAGTGGGCGCTGAAGCGGCCGGATCTGACGATGCAGACGACGGAGCTGCCTGCGTGTTTGCCGACTCTGAAGAAGGTGGCGTCGGAGGCGAGGAGGGACAGGCGCCGCTGGCAGTCGGCGGGAACTAGGCGGCCGGTTGCGAAGTGCAGTGGGACAACGTAAAGTCGACGTCCTGGTTCGTATAATAATTAATGAGGCATGGCATATTGGTATAATCCGACCGACCAGACAGAATGAAGAGCAATTTCTTCTCCTCCAGGATGTCAATTTGGGATATTGCTGGGAGCTTCAGAACGCGGACCAAAGTGCCATCGCGAGATAGGTACAGCCCTTTGTTGAAACCGTACAGCACAGATCCCCCCTCTGTTCGTTGAAACGGGGGCGTCAATGCCAGTCGGCCCAAACCAAAAAGCACACAGACCCACAACCACCGCAGTGTTTACTTTCGGACAACTTTCGCCCAGAGAGA
>QVIE01002034.1:0-18334 GCA_013387415.1 Panellus pusillus | reverse complement strand
GGGATGAGTGTTGTTATCTTGATGGCTCAGGTGCTCTGAATCCTTCTTCTGTCATCGGGGATGTCATTTACAGTGGCTCTTTCGACGCAAAATTTCACACAAACTTTACTCCAACGAAGCGATCTTGCACTAAGTACGACATCTCTTTTGTAACCTCGAATCTGCATGACACAATCCAACTGTCGCCTGACGAGTACGTAATACTCAGAGTCTCAGACTCATCTCATCGTGCCCGCATTCAATCCACCAGCAGTGTGATATTGAGGCTTTGCAGGTATGGGAACGGTCCAGCCTATTGATACTGTTAGAAAACTGAATCCGCAGTGCAGCAGCGACACTAACCCCGACCAAACTGAAGTGGATGACACTGAGCTGAGCCACCCCGTCGGAGGCGGTCTCTGGGATAGTCACGGTGAAATTTTGGTGCGGTTCCCAGCCACCGTGCTTGTGAAACGCGGGATGATAACCGCCTGCATGCAGAATAGTGCCGACACGGTCCATAGGGTCCGGGCAGGGTTCAGCAAGGCAGTTGAGGAAGCCGATTACAATTGCGACTTCGGTTGAACCAGTCAGGGTGTCCTTGACACGGACGGTCAATAGACGGCGCAGCAAGAGTGTTTACAAATGGTATACGGGTCGGTTGATTTCCACAGTTATATTCTGGCCCTTGGAGACGCAGGTACCGTCGAGAGGAGCTCCAATCTCAATGCCTTGGCCCAGAACTCCTGCGGCCATGCAGCCAAAAATTAGACAGTGGAGGAGTTTCATAGTGGGAAAAGAGCAGAGTGAGGAGCAGGAAGAAACGGGGGCTTTATGAACTCAGCTGGATTTAAAGCGTCGATTAATTGTCATTAATTTACATACCGACTGCCAGACGATGGGAAGATCCATACGCATGACTAGAAGCATGAGGTACGGTTAGCGTACTTTCTTTCATCTATGAACCGGAGCACGAACTAAGTCCATGTGTGAATCTTTGGTCTCAGTAGCGGGAGTTGAGGAAGTTTGCCGGCAAACTCCGCTTGGTGCCCTCCGCTCTACTAGAGATCAGCTGAGTTTGAAATGGTTTTGAACCAGGTTGAACCGAATTTCGAACCAGCATTTGATCCCCTTTGTCTCTTAAACTTCGCGGTGCGACGCATCGGAGCAAAAAATTGCTCCTCCCTCGAACACCGCGACTGCTTCCGAATTTCTTCTCCCGAATGACTCCCAGTTCGCGGACACAACCTGGCTTTCCAACCCATCCATATCTCCTCTCCGCATCTCTTTTCATTAGCAATTTGCCGAACCACATCACAGAAGGGGATGTAAGAAGCATCTTCACCAAGCAAGATTACCCCGCACAAACGTGAACTTCATGGGCAAACGGGCTCGCGGGCTTCTTCGTCCTCGCATCGATTTCCCGAACATCGACGCCGGTATGTATGCGGTACCGTGCCATGCGTGGACAACATAACTT
Organism: Panellus pusillus; assembly: GCA_013387415.1. Classification (NCBI taxonomy): domain Eukaryota; kingdom Fungi; phylum Basidiomycota; class Agaricomycetes; order Agaricales; family Mycenaceae; genus Panellus; species Panellus pusillus. Next base: position 16,875 of record QVIE01002034.1, on the reverse strand, counting down.
AGATTTTCTTGTGGAGCGGAGCGAGCGCTTGCATTACTGCACCTGCGGCCGATACCCGACATGAATATCCCGGTCGGCCTCGAGTTTTGTGTCGCCAAGGATTTGAAACCACTCAGTGTCCCCGACGCTTCAGTGACCCCTAGACTACTCAAGACTCTGCATACTATTTTCACCGCGCAGTCACTTTATGATCTTCTTCGGCCCTACGGACCACTGTACTCGGTGCGCATCGAGCCCGACGTTGGCGGTCTGGTGCAATTCTGGACGGAAGCCCACGCTAAGGACGCTGAAATTAGCATTACCGCAACGCAGCCCAACATGTCATTCGAGCCGTACGACCCGTGCTCCCTTTTTGTTACCGTGAGTATATCAGACGCGTTCGAGAAAACCGCTAAAATCTTGCAAGAATATCAACTTCGATCTCAATGCGACGGTCCTGCAAAATTCCTTTGCAAAGGTCAGCATTATCATACGACACACCATACCGAACAACTCATACTGGGCGTACAAGTTCGGTTGTATCAGCAGGTCGGTGCTTTTCGACGTGCAATCTGACAGAAGTTGAACTCTTCCAGCACCGAAATACTCATTGATCCTAAAACCGGGAAAAATCGAGGAAAAGCTGTCGTCACATTCACGCTTGCATCGGAGGGTAATTTCAGTAATCCTCGAAAGCCAACCGAGAAACTAAAGAGATATACAAAGCATCAAATGCTCTACATGCGATGCACGGCGCCAACATCGAGGGTCGAACACTACACGTGTCGTATCGTTTGCTCAGAAGGCAGAAGAAGCGCCGTAAGAGGCAGGGAAGTGTCGAGTTGGAAGGAGACACATCGGTGGAACCATCAGACCCCAAAGATGTCGACGAGCCCGAGCCGAAGTCGAGGTGTCGGCTTCGGGTACGCCTCACGGCACATCTGAGCTTGTAAGAGAAGTCATATCAGAGGAGGAAGCGAGGACTGATCCAACAAATGAGCAAGACTTTCGCAAGTTGTACGACGCAGAGATTAAGCACCGGTTGGCGGTCGAAGACGAGGCCGCGCTGCTTCGGGACGAGCTCATGCGTGTCAAGCACGCGCTAGAAATATCCGAGAGCAAGCTCAAGATCTTACAACTTGGATTTGACCGCCCAATCCGGCCGGAGGCAAGAAGGAGGCGCGCGTCGGACGAGGAGGCTGAACGTGAAGAACGGCATCGCGCGGCAGAGGTGGAGAAATCACGGCAGAAGATGCGCGAGTTCCAGGAAAGGGAGAACGAGCAGAAACGCGCAGCGGCCGAAGCCAAAAGGAATGAACAACTACAGCGGAAGCAGAGGAGAAGGCCCGGTGGGAAAAGCTGGTTAGGGAGCGTGAGGTGCGGGAGAAGGAGGAACGCGAGCGGCAAGTGCGGGAGAAGGAAGAAGCCGAGCGCAAGGCTGGCAAGGCGCGCGAAAAGCGAGAGCGTGAAGCGCGTTGGAAAGACGCAACCGAAGCCGAGAGATCCGCTGCCTAGAACGAGACTTACGGCTGCGGAGTGTTGGCGCCTGGACACCCGATCGCGCTCTGCAACGTCTCAAGCTCTTGATGGACGAGTTCGACAAGACCAGGTTCTCGGAGGCACAGCCTCTGACATTCTATGCTGTCCGTGGCCAGTACTCGCAGATCCCCAAGAGCTCGACATCGACAAGATCCACTGGGACGCCGTCGAGGCGTTCTTCGAATGCGTCAAAAGTCGAATGGTGATGGACACCGGAGAGTTCAACAGCTTCGTTGGGAAGTTACATCGCGCGTTCCATCCTGACCGATGGAAAGCGCGGGGCATCCTCATGACCGTGATGGACGAAGAGGTGAGAACTTCTCTGGAAACGGCGGGGAACGTCGTTGCACAAGCCATTACTCCTATTTGGTTCGAGACCAAGCACTGTACTTGAATCACTTACCGAATCGACTGGGGAGCCTCGGAACAGGAAGACGCGTCATCTAGAATCCCTGCATGTATTCATCACAGCCGAAATATAAACACTGAGCGTACGTACACGGTGAAGCGATTCGGATTAGCTAGTACACTAGACAAGACCTTTCACCCGAAACCCGAATAGAAATCTGAAGGAAACAAGTCGAGAGCGGTCTATGGCGTCGGGGACCGCGCGCGCGGTATTACCTGGCGCTCAATCCGCGCCGCAGCAGCAAGGACGGAGCCCCATGCGGCGGCGGCGGCAAGTGCGACACCGGAGACGCTCGCCCCGACATGATACTATCATCATCCGCACTCTCGCTGCCCGCGTCCACGTTCCCACCCCGCCACCGCCGAGTCACTCCGAAATCCAGAGACCCTCCGCCGCTTCCACGCAAGCCCAACCCCAAACCAGAACTTGAACTCGGACTCAGCCCTCCACCCCACCTGCGGCGGCGCGCAGCATGGACGGGTGCACGATGCTCCCCGACCGTTTGCGCAACTCCGTCTGGGGGAGATTCAATTGCGCGTAAGACGCCCGCCGCGCCAGCGCAGGAATGCGCGACGGCACGGGCGACGGGGACGGCGGGCTCGGGTGGTGGTGAATATGCGACTGAGGTTGCGTCTGCTGCTTGAGGACAGGCGACGAGGGGGCATGCCGGAGGGAGCGCCGCTGCGGCGGCGTCAGGGCGCGGCTAAGGCTTGGGACTACAGACGTAGGCGAGGGCGGGCCGGATAGATTTTGATGCTGGTGCTGGGTCTGGAGCGGACGGCCCTTGAGAACGGGCGAGGAAGGAACATGGCGCAGCTTCGGCGAGGAAGGAACATGGCGCAGCTTCGACGACGAGGCGCGGGTGACAGGAGACATAGGTGACGGTGGGGGCGCGGGGACCGTGGTGCGGAGAAACGGCGGAGCTTGCGACATCCGGCGGGCAATGGGCGACGACTGCTGTTGTTGCTGCTGCTGCGGACGCGGGGACGCGAGCGGACGATATACAATGGGCGAGGTTGGCGGGGGAACGACAGCGAGCGGGGACGGCTTCTTCTTCCGCGCCAGTGTCGGCGGGGGCTTCATAGCCGGCGGTGGCGGCGCAGCATTCCGGCCATGTAACATCCCACCACTACCACCCCTGCGCGCCACTCCAGGCCCAAACCGCGCACGCGTCTCCGCCACAGACGGCAAGTTCACCCTCGACCCGAACGTCGGCGTCCCGCAACGGCTACTCGCGCGCTCCATCATGCCCCTTTCGATCTCCGTCTCCCGTTCTGCCGCAGCAGCTGCACCACCAAAGGAGCCCAGCGGAGCATCCTCTGCGGCGGACGGCACGTCAAAGAACGCCGACCCGCTGCCCGCGCGCGCGCGCCGCTGAGCAGGGACGGGCACCGCCACGGGCTCGGCGACGACATACCCGAAGAGCGAGCCCGGCGCGCGAGTGACGCGCACGACTTTCCACCCCGCGGACGCCGCGAGGGTGACGATCTCGCGCAGGGTGCGTTCCTGCCCATTGAACGTGACTTGCATCTGCACGTGCCGCCAGTCAGTCGCGCAGAGAGGCGATTGGGGAGAGACTCAGACAAACCGTGAGATCCATCCAGTACACGTTTGCGCTCGCCTTGCCGAGGTTCGCAAGCAGCGGCGCAGGCGCCAACATCTCCTGCGCCCCATCCACCCAACAGCCTCTTCCGTATCGTCCACACACGCGAGCGGGAGCACCCAATCCGCAAGCACCAACCTTGTCTGCGGCCCGCCGCCTCCCTCAACCTCAAAAGAATGCGCTGCGCAAACGCATCGGGCCAATCATGCAACACTACCCGGAGCAGAAACACCGCAGCGTCCGCAACGGGCTGGGGCGCGAAGAAATCGTGCACCTGGAAGCGCACGGCCCCGGACGCGAGGAGCTCGGGGGACTTTGCTTGCCATGCCTTCTCGCCCATGGCGACGACCACCGGGCGGTCCTGCACGACGAACCGAAGGCCAGGTTCATCTGCGTACGCACTGGCGAGGATCATGCTTGTTGAGCCGATCCCGCCCCCGACGTCTACGACGGTGCTCCCCCGCGGAAGCGCGCCCCAGTCGAAGCCTATGTCGTGAAAGACAAGTCAATAATTGGTCTGATCGGATCAAATGGGAGGACACCTCACCCTGCAGCACCGCACCAGGCGCCTCCCAATTCCCCGTGCCCGACATCGCGCGTCCAAACCGCTCAAGGCGGTATCGGTTCGGGTTCCCTCTCTCTGTGCCTCCTTTGTCTTTCTGCCTCTCTAACCCCGCCCCTGCTTGCGTACATCCCTCCCCCTCCAGCCACGCGAAATATCCCACCCCGCTGCACGCAAACGCGCGATTGAACGGCGCGCGCGTTGGGTCGCTGTTGCTTCTAGGAGCGGCGGTTGACGTTGGAGGGCCGACTGGAAGGACGGAGACGGTGGGGCACGCGGGAAAGACGGCCTCGGTGAGGTAGGCGCTTGATTTGTGTAACTCGTCCGTGCTATGCCATATAAATCAGTAAATCAATTTAGGGGATAAGCTCGACGCGTATGTATATAGGCATCAAGCGAGAGAATCACCCACCAGAGGCCAACGAAAGCGGCTACTGCGCCACTGTCTTCGGTGTACTTGCGCGTCGGGCTGTCAAAAAAATCGGTCAGCGACGGGAACGCAGGGCTCGGCCGAGTTAAGCCCGAGGAAGCAGACTACTGGAACAGGCACAGTGACGTCGGCGTAAAGATGCCAGAAGTGGAAGGGTAAGTGTAAACGAAGCACACGAGGAGACGTCCGGAGCCGGATTAGAGAAAAAGGATCGCGGGAGCAAGAATTGAAGTGAGGTGGGCAATGAACAACGCACTCAGCTACTAGTTCCTGGAACGGCTTGCCAGTGTCGACGAGAGAGCTGATTCGGTTGACGGCAAACACGTCTGGCGCGGTCTCCCGCACGAGATGGTGGGTCGCGAGGAGGCGCAGCACGTGCGCGAGCGTGCGTTCCGCTACACCGACGCGCGCAGAGAGAACGCGTACATGAAGGGGCCGTCTCGGAGGGCCTCCGCGACATGTGCCGCTTCAAAAAGACGCAAGCAAGATGGGAGATGGTAGCCCATTGCAGCGTCGCAGAGAGCTAGAAACGGTGGTTGTACGGTAGCTGCGAGTTGCGCGCAAGCTGCGAGGATGCGGTTGACTGCGGCGACGACGGTGGGGTGGGTCGTGAGCTGTTCTGCCGGAGAATTTGGATCGTAAGGTACATCTAAAGAGGGAAAGTCTGGGGGAGGAGACGGCGAGGACGGGGAGGGCGGCGGGGATGCGTAGGGGGGGCTGTGAGCGGGAGCGGGTCTGGCGTCGGCGTAGACAGCCTCGACGTCGTTGAGGGCGTCGTGGACGATGGCCTCGAGTGTGCGCAGCGTCGCAAAGGTCATGGTGGTGGTCGGGAACAAAAGCAGTTATGGGCTGTCAATCACTTCATTGACGCGTCTTCTCTTCTGCTTTTGAACCACCGTATTCGTCTTCCTTTTCCGGACGTGCCTTCATATCGTCTGCCCGATTCCGTCGCCCCCGTCGTTAACTGTCAAACATCCATTTCCTCTGGCGTCGGGGTCCAAAGCAAAATTCATTATCACGGTGGCGTCGGCACAAGGGAGCTCCTATTGTCAAAATAGTCGAAGAATTGGCCGTTTGCTGTCAACCTCCCAACGCAAATGGAATCCGAGTCTCGAGAAGAAAAATGCAGGGCCTCGATCAAACCTTCGTCCTATTTGCAACAGTCCAAGTCATCCGCATCCTGCCTCTAAATGCGGTTCCGGGCAGAGATCTACTGTCAGATGATGCTGGCACTCCTAGACTTTTCATACCTATCAGTCGAATAACCTTCGTCCATCCGTCTATCACCAAAACTCCGAGAAATTCCGTACACAAGTAAGTATCATGCAATGTTGAACCACGGTCGAACCGTGGGAAATGATGTGATGGTGCGGCAAGTAGCATTTCCGTCATCCTGTTTACGGAACTTCAGGCACGCAGAGGGCGTCGCACGAAAATGACAAAAGGGACGGCTCGTCAAGGCAGATAAACAATACTCCCATCGTTTTTAAAGGTGGTACTGCTAATCTCGAAGTGGTTCAGAAATTTACAGGTATACGAGAACATAAGTTCCAGGCCCCCGTTCATGAGCAAGTTGGATGATTGAACCGTGGGAAAGTTGAGTCGACGCATCGCAGTTCTGATTGGAGTCTTGGCGACCGGCTCAGGTCCTTGCAATTTTCACCGCATGCAGCTTGAATGAGATCGGCGTTGTGGTTCAAGCAGGTCAGCGTTGTGGTCCAAGCACAGCAATCGATCCGGGCTTAGTGGTCTAGGGTTAGTAGATGGCATTTACTTTTGCGGGAGGGAGCAACAAAACAGCGATTTATGTCGTTGTATTTCCCCTGTTCAATGATAAGGACCTTTTATCGAGCACTTTCATATGGTCGACGCCCCATAATCTCTGAGTGTAATCGCTGTAGTGACTCACACGAGGTAGTTCTTGTCCCAACAGCATATTGCGACGTGTGTCTGGCATCCCAGTGCCAGCGGGAAATTGGCTCGGGAACTAAAAACCGCAGTCCACGCCAAAAATACCATACGACATTTAGCTCTCGACTGGATCCCACTCCGCGAAAATGAACCGTGGGACAGTGAAGCGATGGCCGATCGGCGCCAGATTGATCGCTGAAGAATCATGTGATAGTACCTCTTCAAGAGGCCGCAGGCGCCTTCCTGACATTCTCCATGGCTAGCTTCCTTCCGTCCCTGGAAACTTTCGCAAAGGTGAACAAACTGCTTCGTGCTCCGGAATGAGTCTCACCACATGAACAGGGCACCTTAGCCACCGCTGCCACGCTCACCCCAGTCGGTAATGCCACCGTTCGGTGACGCTGTCCTGGTCGTATCTGATCAGTCTCACACCAGGCCTCGGGCTTCTCTACTACGGCCAGAACTATCTCATATATCCCTCTGCGTTCCCTTCTGGCTCCCGTACTGGTGAGCTCGCTTCTGCCGCCTGTGGCACCAGTAACTGGATAGTCTGGAAGACGTCCCTGTACCGTCGGCGTACAGTCTACCGTACCAGGACCTTGAGCTCAAGACATCTGATGGGATAACTCTCCGCTGTTATCTTCTTCCTCAGAGTAAGCAGCTGTTCAGGGTCCATTCTTCCGCAACGCATGTGCCAGGGGAGGATGACATGTCCGAGGATGAAGTGTGTTGCTCGGAGTTTTTTCTTTGGATCATACTCTGATCAACCCCAAGCTCATTATGAGTCGTCCAACGGTCATCATGTTCCATGGGAATGCAGGAAACCACGGCCACAGAATCCCTCTGGCCCGAATCTTCTTGCTCCGGATGCCGCATGCGGTGTAACGTCCTCATGGTCTCGTATCGAGGGTGCGTCCGTGTAATCATTCTTGGGGTGGAGTCACTCAAGTTATATGGTCCGTGTAGCTACGGTTTCTCCGACGGGTCGCCATCCGAAGCGGGTAAGACATGATCGTCCGTTCGTTTCATCTACTGAAGCCATCCAGGCCTTCAGATAGATGCACAGACAGCGTTGGATTACCTCCTGGCTGACCCTTGTTTTTCCAAGACGCCCATAGTGCGCGGTCTTGTATCGAACCATTCGATTAATTGACAATCTCCTGAGATATTATACGGGCAATCAATAGGTGGGGCTGTCTCGATCGACCTTACCAGCCGAAACCCTACCAAAGTGCATAGTCCTTTCTCTTCCTCTCATCATTTAGATCTCGAAGCTGACATCATCCAGATACACGCATTAATTCTCGAGAATACATTCACCTCCTTGCCCAATGTCATCCCGTACGCACTCCCCCTCCTCGGCCCCTTTTCCTTCCTCTGCCACCAAAAATGGAATTCGGCCTCCAAAATCCCTCTCATCCCGGCGAGCACGCCGATACTCATGCTGAGCGGCCTCGCGGACACGTTAGTGCCGAAGGAGCACATGCGCGCGCTGTGGGAGGCTTTCGCACGCCGCGGGGAGACGAAGACGGAAGGCGGCATAGAGTACTCAAAAGGCCTGGAGCGCGCAAAGTATATAGAGTTCAAACTTGGGGGACACAGTGCGTTCGATCGACGCCGCCTTTCTTCTCTTCTCGCTGATTGTTGACTGACTGGGGACCTTCACATAGACGACACTTGCGTGCAACCGGGCTATTGGACTGCTGTTTCGGATTTTGTCGCGAGCCTGGGCGATACGGCGCCTGCCGGTGAACACAGACTGCCGCAGTATAAGTTGTAATGTTTGTGGTTACGATTTCTTACTTTGGCTTTACTCTACAACAGGACAGACAGTGGATGGATGGATTCATGTACATAGGTAGGTACGTCCTACGTTTCTCGTCAAACTTGTCTCGTCGCCCATGAAAGGATTAGACAAGTTGGTTGTGGAGATGATGAGCCCAGTCGGACGATTGTTGGCGGCATGCAAGAGTCCGTCTGTGAAACTCTTTGTATTGCGTTTAACTTCGCAGTTGAGCGCATCGGGATTGCGGTGGTAACTCATGATTATTGCTGCTGATGTCGGCCACTCACCCATGAAGACAGTATTTCAAGGTCATGACGCAAACAATATGCAGATTCCGTACAATCTAGTTTAATTGTAGAAATGTGTGCTTGAAATCGGATGAGTCTTCTTCATCAACTCAGACAAAAGAGTGAAGGTTCTCACCAGATAACTCAGGGAGCCTCTTATCAGCAGTGGACTGCAAAGCACTCTTGCTAATGACGACTATAGGCTTCCTCAGCAGTGGCTGCCTCTTATCCCCTCCCAACTTTCCTGCGTCGCTCACACGCCGTTTCCAGTTAACTGGGGCAACATTCAAACTTTCACAGATCCAGAATACCTTTGGGCCGCCACTAGCCCTGCGCGCCACCCCAGACCCTAACCGCGCACGCGTCTCCGCCAGACAGCAGGCTCACCCTCAGCCCTAACGTCAGTGTCCCGCAACAGCTACTCGCGTGCTCCGTCAAGCTCCTTTCCTCTCTGTCTCCCATTACCCTGCAGCCAGTGCTGCGTCATTGAAGGAACCTAGCGGAGCGGCCGCTGCAACAGACGGCGCATCAAAGAACGCAGATTCAGTGCCAGCGTGCACGCCACAGAGCAGGGACGGGTGCCGCCACAGGCTCGGCAACGACATACCCGAAGAGCGAGCCCGGAGCGCGGGTGAGTACGGTGAGCTCGCGAACGTGCTGAAGAGTCTCGGCGTCAGGAAGGGCGACACGGTCACTGAGCGCGTACCTGCCGATGACGTGGCATGCAGCGACGGCGTTCCTGGCGTGCATGGCACGCATTGGGGCGGTGCACTCCGTTGTGTTTGCGAGAGGCACGACTGTGCGAGCCGGGTGCTGAACACGAGAGACGAGGGCAAGCGCGCGCGGTGGCAACCTTGATCACGGGAAATGAGAAATATATTTTGACCCTCCCAAAACATTTTTACGGACGGCCCATGGGCCCCTTCAAAATAATTTTGATGCGAAGAAAAATAAATTCTAGTAGGTGGGATCTGAAATATATTTCGGTGTTGATTATAATATCTGACGACCTTTTACGGTGTCCGCGACGCGACGAGCACATGATAATCATAGTAAACATCTTGCTATCCGAACACGCCGTACTGCTCGGCATGTCAAGCATTGGGATTCTCCACCTCTCACGAGAAAGTTTTGTCGCCCACAAGGTTGTCAAGAAATGGATGGATTATAGAGGTCTTCCTTGGAGGCTTCTGACTCCCCTCGAGCGCTCTTCAAGATTGTCCTTTCTTCCTGCGTTTGTTCGTCAATGGAGCACTGCAGAATCGTACTCTGTCATTCCTCCAAGCGCGATAAATCACTGGATGAGATCGAATTTGTTCCTGGTCGATCGAGTGGCGCCAGCAGAGAGGAGCTCGCTAGCGCAGTGACAGTTCGCCACACCCGCCATGTCCATGGATCGCTCCCAGCACGAGGTTCCGTCGGTGGGCGTCACTATGCCCATCTACAGGCGCAAGATGAGCCAGAACGAGATGTGCGTCGTCAATCCCGACGATTTCAGTATCTGCTCCCTGTAACTACGCGTCCAGCTCGTACTTCTTGCCCAGCCGTGCCTACGGACTCAACGAAATGTTCGGTGCGTCCCAAAGCCCTCCCGTTGACCTCACATGAACCCCGACCTCGCCCTCAGCCCGCCTGATATTCCGCGCCTCTCCTGTACTCGTCTCGCCATGGCGGGTGCGCGTCGTGTGGGCGATCATGCGCATGAAGCACTCCCTTATGGCGTGTCGGTTCGAGATGGCGCCGGGTTGCTACGACAATGCCCAGTTCGCGTGACTGTGCATCCCCGCCGGCGAACGCGAACGCAGCCCTCGCTGAGACCGCCTCTTGTGTGCGGATTTTTGACGACATCACCGGGCCAGAGCTCATGCAAAACTTCCTCTCGGGGCCGCGCACGCTCGCCGCCGACCGTCTCTCCGCGCTGCACGTCGCCGACCATGGTGAAGTCTCGCCGGGCACCAACGAATACCATCTGCTCGTCATGTTCCACCATGGGATTAACGACAGCCTCGCGGTGATGCGGACGATACATCTTATGGTGGAGCTTTTGGGTGGGCCTGCGACGCCTGGAGGGGCGTCCCGGACGGATGCGGAACTTTTCAAGTTGCTGGAGGATGAGTGGCGCTTGCGGTGGGCCGTTCCGCGCGACCCGGAGGATGTTATCGTCCCTGCAACGGAGGCAAGAATCCTAGGGCTCCCGCGGTCGAAGTTTGCCGAGACGGCGTGGAAGGTCGACCACCAGATCATCCAGAGGCGGTCCATCGTGAGCTTCACTCTTCCCCCCTCACTTTGAATCCCTGAACGATCCGTCCAGGGCGGCCACGTCTTCCCCAAGCTCAAGAACCGCGTCGCTAGAGCACGCATCTTTCAGGTCAAATTCAGCGTCGAGCAGACCGCCGCAATACAAGCCAAGTGCAAGGCAGAACGCGTCACACTCCAAAACGCTGTTTTTGGGCTCTGCAACCTCGCGTGGATCCGCCTCTGCGCCAACCACCTCGAAATTGACGCGCCCAAGGATCTCCCCATGCTCATGTACACATCGATCTCAATACGCCGGTACCTCAAGCCTGCGTCGCCCCTCGCGTCTTACATGAGCCTCGCGCTCGACTATTGCAACGTCGTGCTCCCGGCATTTCTCTCCGAGTCGGCGGACGCCAAGGCAGTATTTTGGGCGAGGAGCCGGGAGGCGCAGAGGCAGATGTTTGCGTACAGTCACAGCCCGCTGCTGCTCTCCCGCGCGGTGGCTACGAGCGCGGCGCGCGGGCGGCGTGCCAAGGCGTTTGCACGCGCAGACGACGAAGCGGATGGGACGCTTCCGCCGCGCGCGCGTCTCGCTGCTGTCGCTGCCCCTTCTCCAGCCCCGTCGCCGTCGCCCGCTGGTTAGCGCTCATCGGCGTCTCCCAAATTGGCAGCATCGACCCCGTCTTCGAGCGCTCGGCGTACCCCGCCGTCGAGCTGGTGGACGTCGCGGGCGGCGTGCGCAAGGCGCCGGGCGGGATCACGCTCTTCTCGCGTACGTTCCTCGGCCGCTTCAATATGACGCTTGTCTGGGACGCGGCGGCTTTCACACCTGGGCTGATGGAAGAGTTCTGGCGGGGAGTGATAGACGGGGTGCATGAGTTTGTTTTGGGAGATCCGAGTGGGACGGCGGAGGAGTTGGAGCCGACGGCGGTGGGAGGGGTGCTTGCGAGGAGTAGATTGTGACGGCGGTATACATAGATTTATCTTCGGATGTATAATTCTTTCAATTTCTAGGTCATGTACTAGACTCGACACCAGCTAGTAGCAGCGTTATGTTATGTTATAAGGCCCTAGTCCCACGCGTTGTGAACGTTTGATGACAATTGATCAAAGCCCTACCGCGTATGCAGTAAAACTCGCGTGCTACTGGTTTACGAGTCTAGTCATGTACCCATTGCCACCGTATGGAATGCTTCCCCCGAAGTCGTCGACCGCGTAATCGACTACCTACACGATGATCCTGCGACCTTGCGAGTCTGTAGCCTCGTCGCCGCCAATGGGTCGCGGCGAGCAGATACCACCTTTCAGAGGTGCAAGTGACTCCGAGCACGCTGAACACCTTCCTCGACCTCCTCGCATCCTCGAACAACACAATATCCGCGCGCTTCCAGCGTCTCTATGCCGTGGGTTTCAGGTCCTGGAAGCGCTGTGGGCCGTGCTCCCCGTTCTATCGAATCTTCATGACCTTCGTATTCATGGAGACGTTCTCGAGATGCGTACGGTGATTCCGGATCCCAAGACGTTCACGAACATCACCTCGTTCACCGTCTCCGGCACCGCCTTCGGCACCCACTTCATGTCGCACGACGCTCTTAAATCCCTCCTCCTCCAGTTCCCATTGCTGAAGACACTGCACCTCGGCGGGGGGGTGTTAGTCCACAGTGCGCACACCGACACAGAGGTTCAATCCACGCTTCCGCTCCTCCGAATGAATCTCGAAACACTCCACCTCAATGCCGATCCCACGTGTTCTCATGGCTCAAGTGGAGCGGTTTCTGCCTCCGTGCGCGCGACCTGCGTCTGCACGACGCCTCGCCGGGGCTCGGCCAGGAGGCTGTCCTCCCGATATTCTCAGAATACCTCGCAGACCTGCGGCTCGAGCGCCTCGCGATCCAACTCCCGACTCGTTCGGCATCCGTACGTACGAAAATCCCCTGCAAAGCCAGGCGCTCCTCTAAACTGCCCGGTACCCAGAATTACTACCCTACCCCGCGTCACTGCGCTCCCTCCGCGTCCGGAATGTTATGTGGAGAGTGCCCCCAACAGGCCTGACCATCCGCGCTGTCCGCGAACTGCCCGCCCTCCTGCTCACTTTCGCCACCTCCGCACCCTGCCTGAAGGAGCTATCTCTCGGCACGGAAGAGCTCGTCCCCTTCCTGCGTTACTACGCCACGTCTACCGCGCACCAGAGTGCCGCACGCACCCTTGACGGCCCTGCCTTCGCGGGACTCCGCACGCTTGAGTTTTACCTCTTCACCAGCGACGAGCTCGAGGTCGATACGCAAGCACCAGTTTGAACGCCAATCGTCACCACCGCAGCGGGCGATAACCAGTTCACACATTGGTTTATCTATTCCTTGATAGAAAGTGTCGCCATTAAGCTCGTCACGGAGGTGTATTATCTCAACGTCCAACACCGGCCATACACAATGTCCATCATGGCGATTTCTCCTTCCTCTCTCATCCTCCTCCTCGCCCTCCCCGCGTTCTTCCTCTTCTGCGTCTGCCGCGCAATATACCTTCTCTTCTTCCACCCGCTCAGCTCCATTCCCGGTCCCTGGTATGTCATTCCTTTGGCTTCTGCTGCGTTCTGAACTTCTTTCAGGTACGCGGCCGTGTCCTCTCTGTGGATTACCACGCACATCCTGCGCCTCGAGCAATGCAAGACGATCCACGCGCTTTTCGAGGTTTACGGGCCCATCCCTGCGCCCTCTCTCGCCATGACCTCCTTCCAACATCCGCGCATACCCGATCCGAAGCTCATCCCGTCCATCAAGGAGCTCAACGGCATGGAGTACTTAAACGCGTTCATCAAAGAGGGTGGTCTGACTAGACTTGCTATTCCAAGCCCGTGTCTCATCTTCTCTCAGGTCTTCGTCTGTACGGCGCAGCGCCGTCGCTTCTCGAGCGCGTCGTCCCCCAGACTGGCTCCCTCAAGTACGGCGCGGGCGTCGAAGACTTCGTCCTTTGGGCTACGCGCTTCCTCCCGGCACGATCGTCTCGACACAAGCGTGGTCCATGCACAGGGACCCGGCTGTCTTCCCGTCGCCCGAGACGTTCCTCCCTGAGCGTTGGCTGCCTTCTTACGCCACCTCGAAGGAGCGGTCAGATGCGGATGTCGAGCGCCAGTACGCGTCCTCCCCGCCCTCCCCCTCTCCGTCTATCCCGTCGTCCGTCCCGCCCCCGAGCGAGCGATACAGCTCCTTCGCCGTCGCCAACAGCTCGCTCGTTGCCGCCAGCGCCGCCGCCGCCAGCGCGTCCGGCCCTTGTCTCTCCTCTCGAGTAGACGTAGCGGAGATTTTGCTACACTTTCTCTGAGGCTGAGGTGCGTCCGACTTCCACTGCTCTCATTACAACTGTACGAATCTGACCTCACATTCAAGACTTTTTTCGCTGCTCTGCTCCATACCCGCTCCCTACGCACGCTATCGGCAGCGAGCCGTCACGCCAACGCCTGCTACGTGGCGACGGCGGAATGACTTTGGCCGACGCGACACTAGTTTAATCTCGTAGCTTGACCTTTCGTGTTTCGGTATGTTCTTTTGATTCTCGTATCCAAGCATCATTTTCACCTTCTCAGAGCGCACACCCCTTCACCCTCGTGTCACCTACCCCGGCTATGAGATAGAAGCAAGACCGTGAACCGACGGAGCCCCGCCCCACCTAGAACAAGCGTGCTTTGAGCACGATTGTGCGCTCCGTCTCAAACGGCGCGACCCGCCCCAAACGAGCGCACCCGCGCCACGTCCTCAACGCGTTCGCCCCGGCCCCAAACGAGCGGCCCCGAGCCGAATGAGTGCACCCCGCCGCACCCCGATAGAACCCCGTTCGAACGACGCGAACGAAGACGCCCCGCCCTGACTGAACAGGCGAGCGAACGCACTCTGCCCTGCCCCGACCGAGGGTACCGCACCCGTACCGACTGAGCGCAAACAGACGCGCTCCCCGCCCTACCCCTATCGAGCGTGAACAAACGAAGCTAGCCCCGTTTCGTACGAGCGCCCCTCGCCGTGATTGAGCGCTGCCCGCCGCGTTCAAAACTGTTCCGTCCCGCCCCGTACCAGCCCGCCTCATCCTGATCGAGCCCGCCTCATCGTAATCGAGCCCACCTCGCGCGGTACGAGCCCGCCCCGCCGCGTAGCACCCCGCCGCCCCTGTACGAACGCGCCCGACCTGATCGAGGGCGTGGTGCCCTGGTCGAGCTTGCCCGGCCCCGCTCGAGCCCGCCCGGCCCCGTATGAGCCCGCCGTGCCCCGTATGAGCCCGCCGTGCCCCGTACAAGCCCGCCGTGCCCCGAGCGAGTGCGCTCGGCCCCGTACTCGCGTATACACAGATGTATCTCGGAGCTGGTGTAAATCCATACAAAGCTCATGATCATTGACGATCATCAGGTCATCGTGAGTATCATTGTTGTCCTTGTTTCCGTCCTCCTGCTGACCCAGGTGCTAGATGGGCTCAGCTAATCTGAACGACCGCAGCGAGAAGCAATTTCAGGTTAACCTCAAGATTGAGATAGAACCTGTGTCAACTTGTGTAGGGTCTGTATACTGAGGCACGGGTTGGAAAAGTGGCTGAGTGCAACTTGAAATTGAGTGATACACACAGCTGAAACATAAACTCTATGTATGTAGTATGTACTGGTACTAGCTACAATTTGTTTTTTGACTAATTTCCGATGATTTACAAGATGCCTACCATATGCATGTACAGTAACTGCTGTCGCTCACTATCTATAGCTTTCTATGGTAAGTGTTGCCTCGAGGAAACCTCGAGGCTTCCCAACATTTACTGGTTATTTGCGGGGTCCGGCAATCAAAAATTTTCGGGCACCGTAAATCATCGGTAAGTGGTTGATTTCCGGTGTCATTTGCGAGGTCCGTAAATAATCAGAAAATAATCGGAAAGTATTTTATTTCCGGGTGATTTACGGACATTTACGGGCACCGGAATTAGTAACTTGTCTCAAGTGCTTAAAGCGCTGCACTGCTCCGAAGAGGTCCCGCGGCGGCACACAGTCAATTCAATCACAGTGGATACAGATCCTCACCGCTGATTCACAGTGGATACAGAGTTCGCCCATTCACAGCCGAGACCCGGGTGGCAAGTTTTCACGCATCACCAAAACAGTCTAGCTAACCGCCGACGCACGGCTGGATCTCAGTCTCGTTTCAAAAGGTGGATTCGAGTTTTAAGGCTGGATTCTGCGTTAAAAAAATCTGCATTGAAAAGCAACATTGAAACGCTTTCAATTGTTTGAAGCGAAAACGTTCTTTCAAGCGAAACGCTCGCCGCTCGTTCGTTGGAATGCCATGTCTCTGAGCCAGTGAATGAATCCCTTCAATTAAGCCCAGTTTGCCCCCAAAAAACAATGGCTTCACTTAAGACCACATGTGTCCCTAAAACGAATGCGCCAAACTCATTCGAAGCGCACCGAAACGCTCGCTCACTTGGAATGCCACAGTCAATGAATGCGTCAGAAATTCCTTCAATTAAGCCCAATTTGTCTCCAAAAACAAGGGCTTCTCCTTGTTTTAAGCGCCGCCAACGCTTAATTAAATAATGTCGGATTCTTCCCACGGGGTCGGATTCCGTCAAAACGCCAGATTCCGTGCATTAATGTCATATTCCAGGTCTATTAATGTTCAGATTCCACCCGCGTTAACGTCAGATTCCCTGATTTCGCCCTTAAAACGAGCTGGAATTTGGGGTCAAGTTCCGAGGTAAGAGTGTTAGGGTGTTGGCACCACTGACCCTAAGAGCGGTTAGGAACAAATAGATGCAAACAAATGGTGCGATGCTGTGATGCGACTTGCTTTAAAGCAAAAATCACTGTTAAGCAACATTTTCGACTCTCGCTCTGCAACTGCATATCAATTGAGTGTTCTTACAGAAATATTGAATTGAAGCGCTGACTTGGATTGCATATCATTCAATTGACGTAAATGCGCTTTAGTGCCATGCACACTAAAGCACTTTGTTGACTTGGAATGCTCTGAAATTGAACCGCTGACTTGATGCAGTTGTTCTAAGGCCCTTCTTTAATGAAAATCCACATTCGCTTGTTTTATTCTGCACGCACGGCGCACCCTTGATCGAATACGGCGTTAGCTATGATCTCTGGCGCGAGAGCA
>QVIE01002035.1:0-10128 GCA_013387415.1 Panellus pusillus | reverse complement strand
TGAGCGAAATATTTGAGAGCCTCATCTACGGAAGACTGCGAGACCGGAGGTTTGAGCGACACCAGCAGAGACCGTAGGTTTTCTGTTGACTGTGTCAAAACAGGGACTCCTTCTATTCCACGGGGCTGAACTCTGGAGTCGGCAGGCGAGTTATGCTCAGAGGGCGAGCGAAATTTGTTGGCGAACTGGGAGGAGCTCACAGCCATACGGACTCGAGGTGTGCATTCCAAACTTCAAAATGATCTGTCGTAACGACATCCATAGTATCATTTTGGCATGCATCCAGAACTGTTCCAGATACTACGAGGGTACGCGGCGCTCATACCTCCGAAACATCTTCAGTTTCCTCGTCTGCAGGCTGATGCTATAAATGCTTCCTTGTGGACCATATACTCGTCAATGCACACTTTGAGACTTATCCTCCGTCAAAACAGTACCAGAAGTCCTTCTGGAAGTGGATCATAGATAACCTAGAGAAAAAGCTGGGCGGCGCGGACGTGGACGTTGGTGTCGACCTCTCTGTTTCTGACCCAGCTCAAAAGTTCGCAGCCGGAGTTCGAAGTCGATTGCCCGCATATACGACCACTACCTGGAACTGTTGAACATGTCTGCTCTGGTTGCCTACTAGTCCATCTCGTTATTCTGAGCGATCTATTTGCAGCCCGAGTGATCCCGCCAGTCTCACCGGCCCCCGCCCGCCATCTCAGTCCTATGTCACGCATTTCTGGAAGCTTCCTGACGAGACGGATACGTACCAAACCACGACCCTGCTCGAATCGCGGACGATGATTGAAGGCGGGACGACTGGTCTGCGGACCTGGCTCGCCAGCCTCATCCTTGCTCAATACCTCATCTCGAATGCAGGTGCCCATCTTACACCTCCCTCTGACGCTATGGGACTCGTTAAGCTTGCAGCGACAGTCCTGGTCCAAGGGAAGCGGATCCTCGAACTTGGTTCCGGGATCGGGTTTCTTGGAGTGTCGTAGCCTCATTGCAGCTCCTGGGACCCGTGGCTCCTGGAACAATATGCTTGTCCGATGTCAACGATTCAGTTCTCTCGCGCTGTCGTGACAACATCGAAATGCCGTGCAGTGAGCTTTTAAAGTTTGACTCAGCCCTAGCGGTGTGTATGAAGGCGCCATCCATGATCCTCTCAGATCTATCCTCTTCCCACCCGGATATCAGATTCTGTTTCCTCGACTGGTCGGCCGCGCTCGACTCAGACGGCATCGCGCCTCTGACATCCCTTCTCGACGAAGAGCTCGACCCGGATTTTATCCTTGGCGCCGACATCGTAGCTGCATCTTGTTCTCCCTTTTTTCATATCCGTTGATCAGACCGCCGCAGGTCTTCGATCCAGACCTGATACCGGCCCTTGTCGCAGTTCTGCGTCTCGCGCTCCAGCCCTGCTCCCCCTCGCGCTCGCGATGCGCGCTCATCGCGCTGACGATCCGGAATCCTACGACTATGCAAAAATTTATAGATACCGTCCGAGGTGTGTGTTTGACGCCTGTTTCATTACCTTCTCCTCGACTTGCTGTTGATTTATCGCGGTGCAGAGAACCATCTCTCACTGGAGACACTTACCTTTCTGGCGCAAGACAGGACATTTATTGAGCCCATTGAGGGTGGAGGCGACGTCAACAATGGGGTCAATATCTTCCGGATTAGGACTGCTCGAGGGATCGTGTAACTATGCATACTGTACAGATGCGGTGGAGATAATTATACAAATGCGCTACCAAAATATATGACAGAAAGCAGGTATCGTTCTGCGAAACTGAGCATTGAACTAAAGTGCATGCAATCAAGCAACAAAACAAAGTGAGCGAGCCAGCGAGCGAGCTCTTCAAGACGCTAGCTTCACAGTCCCGCACTCGCGGCACGTCCAAAAATTTGGATTGTTGCCCAGCTCACCGCACACATGGCACGCCCATCCCCAGTCAACCAACTGCGGGTCGTCATTGTCGACTGGACGTATCGCGAGACACGCGTCGCACTGTAGCGCCATCGCCGGATTGCGCAGGGTGCACGTAGGGCAGGCCCACTCAGCTGTGGAGGGCTTAGGCCTCTTATTCGGGTGGGAGGTCGGGTTAGGGGGTGGGCGCGCTGTGGGGCGAGATGAGGTGGGCGAGATGATGCAGACACAGCAGTTGAGGTCGCCACTCTCTTGGACTGCGGGATAGCAAGGGGCTTTGACGTGCCACTGCGAGCGTCTCGGACGATTATTGAATCCCCATCCGAGTCATCAGAGTCTAGAGTGAGGTCGATGACTTTATGTTCGATGCTTTCTTTCGCGGCTTTTTCGGCTTCCTTAACGGCTAGTGCGCCGGACCCGCACGCCTTTTCGTCCCGGGCGCGTCGTTCTGCGGCCTACGTTATATGATAAAACACGGTGAGCCAGACGAAAAGAAGGATGAAGTAAGACGACAGACTAACCCGCGCCGCCAACTGCTGCGGCGTTAGATTCGCCGTATTAATTCGCCGCCGAGACGACCCCCACTCCCAGCACGCCCGCGGTTTTCCTGCGCTTCTCAGCCGCCTCGAGGGCTTTGAGACGCGCGAGGTGCGGCGGCAGGTCATGCGAGACGTCCGCGCCGACTCGGTGCCCCTTGCTGAAAAATCCTTCGCCCGCGTAGCCGGAGCGCTGTAGCGCGTCGTATTCGTCTTGAAGGCCAGAAAGGAATTTGTAGAACTTGTCGTCGTGCGGGCCGTGTACGTTGTGTGTGAGCTGGCTTGCGGTGAATTTACTGGACCCACGAGTGGAAGGGAGCACACCTCGTGAAGCATCGTCTGGACTACGTCTTGCTCTTCGTAGAATGAGTCTGGCGCGTGTGCGGGTCGCAGGCGTATCAGAATCTATCTAGAGAGGTTAATGACATGCAGAAAGATTGAGAATGCACAAACGGCGCCTTTTGCCCACCATTGACGTCTTGAATATCGTTGAGCACTGCTAGACCACGATTAACATGGAAGAAGGGTACATACTGAGCCCTACAGTATCGTATTGTTAGCCAGCCGCCACTTTGGCAGCAGAAAACGAACCTAGCAGATTATCCTGATCCGGAAAGAACTCAGACAGCACAGGCAGAAACCATCCGTGCTTGCGCATAATCGGCTTGACGAGTGAGGCGATCTTCTGCAGCATTTCTAAAGCCCTCTCGGCTTTTGGGCGCCCTTGAAGGTGGGTGAAAGATCCTACGAAGGAGTCTGTTCTACACAGAGATCAGTGGGGTATATTGCATAGGCGAAGGCAGCATACGAGGAGTTGAGGCCAGTCATGAAGGTCGAGGACAGGAGGTGAATAAGCGACACGCGTCGAGGCGTCGCCTTTCTCCTTTGAGATTTTTGTGATCCGTACTGGGCCGCAATTCAACCGGTGTTTAACGTTCAACGTTCAACTTTCGGCTCTTGTTCTCGTCGCTGGCCATGGATTCTACACCCAACGAGATCCTCATCCACGTTATGACCTTCCTTCAAGAAGGGGACTTGTTCAACGTGCGGCTCGTTGGCAGAAGATTTCAGGACGCGGCGACGCGCTTGGCGTTCGTGAAAATTGTCGTACACGACACTACTCCCAGCGTGCGGAGGTTCAGCACCTTGGTGCAGGAATGCGAAGACCAGTAAGTACATATCATTTTGCGCGAGATCTCACAGGGATGTTGGTTTTCTTAGGAGGATATTACACGCCGTGGAGAGTATCGTGTTCAACGGTCTTCTGACGGACCACTACGATATCGGGCAGAACGTAACGCTTTTCTTTTTGCTTCTAGCCCGAAGGAAGATTCCCATTTCTGCTTGCCATCTATCTAGCTACCCCACCATTGCTCGCAAAGTCATTCAAACTCCTTCACCGGTTCCCCAACCTCAAGTCCCTGCGGATGGATTTCATGCCCGATGAAGACAATCCTGTGGTCCCCGCGGAAGGCGGACACTCATATTACTCGTACTATCTACAAGTGCAACTAGGCTGCCTAGCCGGCCTCAGCACAATGCACGGCCTTCCCCGACTGCGCACACTACACCTCGGGTCCCTTCACACTTACATCCCGGGCCAACAAGAAACAGACGCCCTTCTCTCGCTCTTCCGGTCCGTCACGAGTCTCTCCCTTTCGGTTTTGTCCCTCGCGCACAGGCTACACCTCCCGAGCGAAGCAATAAGCTTCAACGCCTCCCTCCTCCGCATCCTCAACGCAGCGACGAACATCACGACTCTCGAGCTCGCATCGCCTACTCACGAGGGCCCCCTATGCCCATTCTTGTTCGAGAAGCTCCAGTTCCCCGCACTGAGGGCGCTATCCCTCCGCGGGTTCGTCCTCGCGGGGCAGGAAGACGATGAGCCGATTCCCGCAAGCGTGAACGAGGGTGGGCAGCGGCTCACGCTTGAGACGTTCATATTGAATCACGGGCGCACGCTGCGCCGCCTCGAGATGCACGACTGTGCGGTCGCGTTGCCTGACGGGCAATGGAGCTGCATATTTCGCCGCTTCAGGCTCCGTTGCTGCTGTTGGTCGAGTTTGTTTGCCGACCGCTGGATGGCGGCACTTTTCCGTATCTGACGTTCGTTGAGAATGTACGTCGGTATCGGGTATCCCACGATTTCATAGGTATAGGTTCTGCAGATGAAGTGGACGTCAAGGAGATGGAGCATCTGCAGGAGGTGCTTTTATTT
Source organism: Panellus pusillus (assembly GCA_013387415.1). Lineage (NCBI taxonomy): Eukaryota > Fungi > Basidiomycota > Agaricomycetes > Agaricales > Mycenaceae > Panellus > Panellus pusillus. Next base: position 5,456 of record QVIE01002035.1, on the reverse strand, counting down.
AGAAGAAACAAGCTGTCGTCGGGATCCGTCATTTGAATATAATTTTCTCTTGCAAGTTCGTTGACGAAACACTCAAGGCGGTCTTTATGTTGTCCTTGCACGAGAGACGAAAGGACGCATGGCAATACGCATATCATAGCAGCGACATACAACAAGGGACCAATCTAGGCAGAGATGGTAACTTCGACCTCGACGCCCGGCTCCAGGCTGATGCTCGTCTGCACGAAAAGAATCATCAATAACTTGATACAAAGAGCTATGAGAGCAGCTCACGATCTGCTTAACGATCTCACTCGAGGAGTGAAGGTCGATGAGGCGCTTATGCACCTTGAGCTCGTAGCGATCCCAGGTCTTGGAGCCCTCACCACAGGGCGTCTTACGTGTGGTGATGCGCAGGACCTTGGTCGGGAGACGGACGGGGCCCTTAACGCGAAGCTGCTTGTCCTTGGCGCGGTTGATGAGGTCCGCCGAGACTGTGAGTTACGTCGTTCGTCAGCAACTGAAAACGGAGACATATTGGTGGAGAGTAGGGCGGGCCTGCGCACATTTCTCGAGGTTCTTGACGTTGCTGCTCGTGAGCGTGATGCGAATTTTGTGGATCTTGACGCCGGGGACGGGTGCACCGGTCGCGTCGTATTCTTTTTCACCCTTAGCGACGTAACTCATTGTGTGTAGAGTCAGAAGGTGACTGTTGGGCACGGCGGTAAGTATGAGACCTGGAGAGCAGAAGAAGGGCAAGGCAGACCTAAGGAGCTGGAGGTCTGCGGACAGAAAAGTTAGTGTGGGAACATCAGATGAGATGCGTGATGGCACTGACTAGTTGCCTATTTCGATCACTTTTTTGAAATTTTTTCTTCCATCAAGTCCCCCGATCGTCCCTCGGCGCTCAGCCGTTTCCAGTGCGCTACGTACTTGCACAGGGCCAGGCCTCATGGACATACGGTTTTATTGGGCGGTATTCACTCTCGCGTTATGACAGCTCGCGGACGACCATACCCATCGGTTGGATGGCCGAGCGGTCTAAGGCGCCAGACTAAGGATCCGCTTCAATCTGAAGCAACAGTGTCTCTTCACTGGGGCATCTGGTCCGAAAGGGCGTGGGTTCGAATCCCACTCCAATCAAATTCTTTTGTTTTTCTCCGGGGTTCTGCTTATGAGTTTACGTTTTCCTCCTTGCGACATAGGTCTTCCTTGATCTCCTTGATCCTGCGATGTAGCTTGTCGCCTAATGGTTTCCTTTCAATCCTTCCAACCTTTCTGAAAGTACTCCGAGTTAGTCCTCAGAACTGCTCAGTGACCGTTTTGGCCGTCAATACTCCAAAAGCCAAGCTGACAATGTACTCAACATACGCTGGGACATCGTATCTCAGTCGCGCTATCCGTGGTCGACAGCCGGATTACAATGCTATAACTCAAACATTGGATGCGGCAGCAATCCGTCTACCCAAATTTACCCTGCTCTACACGAGCGTGCAGGAGCGTGTGCATGACCTTCAAAGTATATTCCTCTCTTCTCCCTACTCCTAGTATTCTAGCCTGTGGAACAGGGCCGAACTCCAGTATGCTATTATGGAAGGCCTCTGACGCGCTATATTTCGTGCAAAACGCGACGCACACGAGCACGCTGGTAAACACCAGTCCCATCTCTTTCTTTGATTTGTCTTTCACGACCTCCGAGCCCTGCACTTCGAATAAACCACCCTGCTCAATCTGGATGGCAATGATCACACCTCTGCTCAACCCAGTGAACCCACAGCTTGGCTGTTTGTCCGCTCGGTATGCTCCTGAATATTTCGGAGGAATTTCTCCTTGCAAGCTTTCCACAAGGGACTTTCTCGACTGCATTTCAGGTGTTGGGAGATCCAGTCAACGCCTCATTCTTCAAACGCTACAAGCACGTTTGCCACTCGTACCCCTCCCGCACTATATTCGACCGTTCGGGAATCGACGTCAACGGCTTGGCTCCGATCCATCTCGTGCTGTCTGCTTTCATCCATCTACCTAGTCGGCGTCGGCCGTGCTCCACACGCATCTTCCCCTTTTGTGCCGCGCAAATACGGAAATCGTTGGATTCCACTTTCGTCTGTGTCAGCCGGCGTCTGACGTAAATCATCTTGCCTCAATCATCGCGTTTTGGACGGTGATACTGAGTGTTTCGACGGAAACCTGCCATCGGGTCTACAGCGGCCTCTGATAACACTATCGCTGCGTAACCGATGAACGATTGTACCAACCCTGTTCAGACTCCGAAACTTGGAGTGCGAAGTACAACACACTAGCCGAGCCATTGCCTTACCTCGTCGCGGGCTTGCCTATCACTGTAATGCGTTGAAGCAATGCTGCAGTCATACCCGCCTCCTACACCTTGAACGACAATTCTTCGGGCCCGTGAAGTTGCACCTCGCCGGGGCCATCACTCCGCTCGGGTGGGCGTACACAGACCATGTGTTCTGCGCAAAGCTGGAAACAACATCTAGTCTGCCAGCACCTCCTTTGCACAGATCTGGGCAGACACTCCTTTTATACCTTGGCCATCACGACGTATCCTGCGGACCGCATGCAGCTATACTCTAAATCTTCTAGCCCGCAACAGAGACCGTTGCGTTCTAAACGTCCTTGAGACTGTGCATTGGTACAGTCGCGTCCACATGACAGCCAACGTGTACTGTGCCAAACTTTTGTTTCCTTCCTCTGGAGCCTTCAGGACTTCTCCAGTGACGATACGGCCATAAACAGCTAGATGCTGTCAAATTTCCAAAAGAGTACGATGTTTGCTTGGCGTCTTTTGAACGGTGTGTTGAGATCAGTCGTGCCTTGTCACTTCATGCATGGGCTGTACAAGGCTATGCCTAGGCTGTGCAAGACCAGGCCTAGGCTGTGCCAGGCTATGCAACACATGATCATGAGATGAGTAATGCCATTGCCAAGCCCATTATTAATCAGATAACCTGAAAAGCTATATAAGCAGCACAGGGTGGGCTGACTTTCCCTCATCCCCTCTTGACTACCTTGATGTCTGATATCTCTGGTCCTGCAATCTCAGTTGCCGCTGCCTACAACAAGGCTGTGGCCCTCAATGTGCGTATCACACCTCACATGACCAGCCCATCTCTGATCCCATATCAGAACGACCACCCTCCTGTGGAGACTATTGACCCCAAACTGCTCTCTGTTGTCCCCAATGCAAGTCTTCCATCCACTTTGACTGGACCCCACTCTTACTAGCTCCCCGATCAGATTGTGGCCAGTGCTAAGAGCGCACCCTCTGCCCCTGGTGGAAAGGCAAGCCCATTCCATTTCCAATCTATGCTGACGCTGATGTATGATTCAAAGCCAAGGATGGTGATGGACTACGTCTTCATTCCCATGAAACTGCGCGTTGTGCAAGAGCGTGCTCCTCAGGCTTCAAAGGCAAGTTGCCCACACTTTGCATCAGGCTTCAGAGTTGACAGTCCTCCCATAGGCCCTGACCAAAGGCAAGTTGGCAGGCTTCCTCAACCTGCTCGCCCGCCACCGCCACGGCCCTTTCCCTGTCGAAAAATACGACATCCTCGATAACTTCCTCAACGAATGGGCTAGCCGCAAGCCGGGAAAACAGTTTATGGACCATATCAAGACGCTTATCCGCCAGGCCAAGGACGGTAAGCTGACTAGAGCTGCGTGCCTGCCTGCCGTGTTCGAGGCACCTGTTGCGGATGCGCCCGCTTTGGATGGACCCCTCGAGACAGCCCCGTTGAATATAGATTCCTTGCCAGTGCAGTTGCAGGATCTGTACAACACTTTCCACCAAGACGACAGGACGTTCTCCATGACCAAGATCCATCTTAGAATGTTGCAAGATCGTCGGGGCACCAGCGGCATCACTGTGAGTGTCGTCTCTTTGACATTCCAGCTCTGACCACCTTGAGCAGGTGTACACAGCTCCCCTCATGTTTCCGACCAAGGCCCGTCTCCCTGGCTTCGACAGCTGGGCGTCCTTTGCTGGGGCCAAGAAGCTGGGCAACTCTGTTATGATATGCCTCGTCGGGGCGTACCGTGATCCTTTGCCACCACCCCTCGTGAGCAGTGGCTCGCACAGATGTTCCACAGCTTCGTGCTGATCCGCATTTACCCCCCACCGTTGGATCTCCTCGCAACCGAGTGGCGCCCGCATACGCTGTGTACAACCCGTCTATGAGCCGTGTCGAGTTCAAGGAGCACACTCTGAGCGGGTGTGTGCACCCTTACAACAGTGTGTACACACTGTTGCATCACAACACGAACCGCAACACACGGGTATTCGTGAATGAGCCGATCGATGCCGGAGACATACGCCGCAACGAAGACGGGAGGTGTGGCTTTAGATCGTTGGCCCACATGGTGGAGTTGGTGGCCAAAGGTGTGGATCAAATGGGGATCAAGCGAGACGAGCGGGGCAATGTCGTCTCAATCAAGGGGTATAAACGTGTTTCCATGTAAATAGTCCTCCAAATTGGAGTTGAAATCTGATAGTCTAGTTCCTTATGCATGCTTCCATACTGGAGACCACCATATGTGCTTTGTGCATGCTGAAAACATTGGAAAAAGTCGCAGATACCATCCGCAGAACAGACGTTGACCAACGAATCGGCCGGTGCGCAGCTGCACTCGGCTGAAACCGTCGGTACACCATGCCAGGCACCATACACTGCTCAGCCACACCTCAAACATTACGAAAAGTCGTTCAGAGGGTTGCTATAGCAGATTGAGCGGCCCAAACGGACTCTGTGTGCAACCACACGTAGCCCGAATCCTTGGACTTTTGGTATGCACCTCACAGACGGCTACAGATGCCTTTTGCAGGGCTCGAATATTAAGAAAAGTTGTAAACACCTTGCACAGTGCATCTCTGATCATATTTATTTAACATGGATCGCCTGCTAAATAAAGGGATCTACAGTGACTGCACTGCAGTCTCCTCGCTGATTTTGGTTATTTAAGTGGGTGCGACAGCTAAATAATTCCGCTGTAGAGTGCATAGTCCCATTTTGCCAAAAGTACCTAAATCGCACCCTATTCCCCGCCATTTGCACCCAATGAAAAATGTATTCAAAGCCATCCATCTGCTCCGATGCTAGTGCCAATGTTGCACACATTCTTGGCTGCCTCACTGCCAGACAAGGTGAGGCCCGACACGCAGTCAAACTCACTCACAGTGGATACAGAGTTCGCCCCTTCACAGCCAAGACCAGGTGGCAAGCTTCACTCACACCAACGCTGACACACGGCTGAATCTCAGTCTTGTCATTCGCACTCTATTCCGGTCAGTGCCCACTGATCAACACTGTTTTGCATAGCGACATGCTTGGTATGCCTCATTACATTCAGTTCATACCCTAGGGATGCCAGATCTAATTGAAATCAACAATTGGCATCTTGAATGACACGGTTTCTCATATTGGCACCGATTCGGGTGATATAGCGCCGAATCGCACATT
>QVIE01002902.1:0-26123 GCA_013387415.1 Panellus pusillus | reverse complement strand
CCCACCGCCACGGCCCTTTCCCTGTCGAAAATACGACATCCTCGATAACTTCCTCAACGAATGGGCTAGCCGCAAGCCGGGAAAACAGTTTATGGACCATATCAAGACGCTTATCCGCCAGGCCAAGGACGGTAAGCTGACTAGAGCTGCGTGCCTGCCTGCCGTGTTCGAGGCACCTGTTGCGGATGCGCCCGCTTTGGATGGACCCCTCGAGACAGCCCCGTTGAATATAGATTCCTTGCCAGTGCAGTTGCAGGATCTGTACAACACTTTCCACCAAGACGACAGGACGTTCTCCATGACCAAGATCCATCTTAGAATGTTGCAAGATCGTCGGGGCACCAGCGGCATCACTGTGAGTGTCGTCTCTTTGACATTCCAGCTCTGACCACCTTGAGCAGGTGTACACAGCTCCCCTCATGTTTCCGACCAAGGCCCGTCTCCCTGGCTTCGACAGCTGGGCGTCCTTTGCTGGGGCCAAGAAGCTGGGCAACTCTGTTATGATATGCCTCGTCGGGGCGTACCGTGATCCCTTTGCCACCACCCCTCGTGAGCAGTGGCTCGCACAGATGTTCCACAGCTTCGTGCTGATCCGCATTTACCCCCCCACCGTTGGATCTCCTCGCAACCGAGTGGCGCCCGCATACGCTGTGTACAACCGTCTATGAGCCGTGTCGAGTTCAAGGAGCACACTCTGAGCGGGTGTGTGCACCCTTACAACAGTGTGTACACACTGTTGCATCACAACACGAACCGCAACACACGGGTATTCGTGAATGAGCCGATCGATGCCGGAGACATACGCCGCAACGAAGACGGGAGGTGTGGCTTTAGATCGTTGGCCCACATGGTGGAGTTGGTGGCCAAAGGTGTGGATCAAATGGGGATCAAGCGAGACGAGCGGGGCAATGTCGTCTCAATCAAGGGGTATAAACGTGTTTCCATGTAAATAGTCCTCCAAATTGGAGTTGAAATCTGATAGTCTAGTTCCTTATGCATGCTTCCATACTGGAGACCACCATATGTGCTTTGTGCATGCTGAAAACATTGGAAAAAGTCGCAGATACCATCCGCAGAACAGACGTTGACCAACGAATCGGCCGGTGCGCAGCTGCACTCGGCTGAAACCGTCGGTACACCATGCCAGGCACCATACACTGCTCAGCCACACCTCAAACATTACAAAAAGTCGTTCAGAGGGTTGCTATAGCAGATTGAGCGGCCCAAACGGACTCTGTGTGCAACCACACGTAGCCCGAATCCTTGGACTTTTGGTATGCACCTCACAGACGGCTACAGATGCCTTTTGCAGGGCTCGAATATTAAGAAAAGTTGTAAACACCTTGCACAGTGCATCTCTGATCATATTTATTTAACATGGATCGCCTGCTAAATAAAGGGATCTACAGTGACTGCACTGCAGTCTCCTCGCTGATTTTGGTTATTTAAGTGGGTGCGACAGCTAAATAATTCCGCTGTAGAGTGCATAGTCCCATTTTGCCAAAAGTACCTAAATCGCACCCTATTCCCCGCCATTTGCACCCAATGAAAAATGTATTCAAAGCCATCCATCTGCTCCGATGCTAGTGCCAATGTTGCACACATTCTTGGCTGCCTCACTGCCAGACAAGGTGAGGCCCGACACGCAGTCAAACTCACTCACAGTGGATACAGAGTTCGCCCCTTCACAGCCAAGACCAGGTGGCAAGCTTCACTCACACCAACGCTGACACACGGCTGAATCTCAGTCTTGTCATTCGCACTCTATTCCGGTCAGTGCCCACTGATCAACACTGTTTTGCATAGCGACATGCTTGGTATGCCTCATTACATTCAGTTCATACCCTAGGGATGCCAGATCTAATTGAAATCAACAATTTGGCATCTTGAATGACACGGTTTCTCATATTGGCACCGATTCGGGTGATATAGCGCCGAATCGCACCTTTCATTCATTCACTGTGGATCGCCTGCTAAATATGAACTAGTCCCTGATTTCACTTATTTAACGGGGTTCAGCAGATAAATAATTGGGCCGTAGAGTGTGAAACCCTATTTTGCACGCTATTTGGGGCTGGTTCGGTGAAATTACCCAAATCACACCATTCGCATGCAATAGAAAGTTGGTGAGCTGGAAAATAAAGGCGTCCAGCACCCGCAGTTTGTACGCGTCTTGGCACCAACTGAGCCAGGCAAAGGACGTGAGGTGTGGCAAGCATTCGAGATGCATTGGCATGCTCCACCAGTCAGATTGTTACAAGGAAGAAACAACACATATCAGGCAATCTCTGGTTTTCTTTTTTGTTTTGTGAGCTGACTGTTGTTCGGTTCATTGCAAAATATTGCAAGGGACTCAAGGAGATTCTCATCTGTACCCTTGAGTAATTTCAAGCGAAATCCACGAGGAACAATTCAGCAAACGAACAATCTTCAGCACCGATCTCGTATCAGGCCTAGAACATTGGAAAAAACCTGGAGAGGCCGATTGACACCATTTTGCACAGCAAGATGTCTGGTATACATCCCGCATATGTTTAAGGGAGGCAAGGTTCTGCATGATGTGATCTGCAATGCGAATACCCAGTTTGCACCTTAGGATTACGATCGAGCTGTAGATGTCATCCATCAAGCTTCAGGGCTGTTTGGCTCAACGATATTGGGATATGTGCGGCACCAACTGCCGCAATGAGATAGGCAAAGGACATGACGTGTGGCAAGCATTCGAGATTCATTGGCTTGCTCCACCATTCAGTCATACTATTGTTACAAGGAAGAAACAACATATATCAGGTGATCCCTGGTTTTCTTTTTGTTTTGTAAGCTCACAGTTGTTCGGTTCATTGGAAAATATTGTCAGTGACTCAAGAAGGTTCTCACCTGTACCCTTGGGTAATTTCAAGCGAAATCCACGAGGAACGATTCAGCAATCTTCAGCCCTGATCTCATATCAGTCTGCACCCTATTCCGTTCAGTTTCCGCTCGATCCCCAAATCGCACCCTATTCCAGCAAGTTTCTGCCCATCGACGGTATTTCAGAGAGCGAGATAAGGCCCAATCCCTCCTTTCATTTATTTACTGTGGATCGCCTCCTAAATAAAAGGATCCACAGGGGCCTTCGCTGATTTTTCCTTATTTAAGAGGCTCCGACAGCTAAATAATCGGGCCGTAGAGTGGGAATACCCAGTTCGCACCCTATTCCGGACAGTTCCGGTCAAACGTCTGATTCGCACCCTATTCCATACAGTTTCCCCTGTTTACACCGTTTCAGGGGCCGCGCCCTATTCCATGCACTTTCAGCCCAATCTCCAAAACGCACCCTATTCCAGCCACTTTCTGCCCATCAACCGTATTTTACGCAGCCAGATTGGGCCAAATCGCTGATTTCATTTATTTACCTTGGATCGCCTGCTAAATAAAAGGATCGGAAGTGGTCTCGGTGCTGTCTAGTCCCTTATTTCCTTTATTTACCATGCTTCGACAGCTAAATAATTGCGCTGCAGAGTGCGAAACCCCAGTTCGCACCCTATTCCGGGCCGTTTCAGCCAAAGTACCCAAAACGCGCCCTATTCCAGTCAAATTTCCCTATTCCAGGCCATTTGCACCCAATCGAAAGTTTATTTAAAGCTGTTTTTCCTCATTAGTGGTGGAATAGGGTACCCTATTCTCGGATCAGAATGATAGGATACAGATGCTAACCGCTGATTCACAGTGGATACAGAGTTCGCCCAATTCACAGCCGAGACCCGGGTGGCAAGACTCACGCATCACCAAACAGTCTAGCTAACCGCCAACGCACGGCTGGATCTCAGTCCCGTTTCAAAGGTGGATTCTGCGTTGAGAATTAAAGCTGCCAATGTGAGCCTTAAAGCCATGCAATGCGTCCGTTGCTTTAGAGCTGAATTCTGCATTAAAACAAGCATTGTTCTGCTCTGAAACAAAGGCTGCATTGAAACGCTTCCAGGTTTGAAGCGGACAAGGCTGCACTGAAACGCCCGCTCGCTCGCTCACTCGTTGGCATTTTTTAAGGCTGGATTCTGCGTTAAAACAAGCTGCGTTGAAAAGCAACACCTGCATTGAAAAGCAACACTGAGTGTGCATCGAAACGTTCGAAGCGAAAGCGTTCCAGGCTGCACTCGAGCGCTCGCTCCCTCACTCACTCGGTGGAATGCCACAGTGATAAGAATCTCTTCAATTAAGCCCAGTTTGCCTCCAAAAACAATGGCTTCACTTAAGGCCACATGTGTCCCTAAAACGAATGAGTGCGCATCGAAACGCTCTCAAGCAAGGCTGCACAGAAACGCTCGCTCACTCACTTGTTGAAATGTGATCAGAATCCCTTCAATTAAGCCCACTTTGCCCCCAAAAACAAACGGCTTCACTTAAGACCACATATGTCCCTAAAACGAATGCGTACTCCCCCAAACAGTTTGTTTTAAGCGCCGCCAACGCTTAATTAAATAATGTCGGATTCTTCCCACGGGGTCGGATTCCGTCAAAACGCCAGATTCCGTGCTATTAATGTCATATTCCAGGTCTATTAATGTCAGATTCCACCCGCGTTAACGTCAGATTCCCTGATTTCGCCCTTAAAACGAGCTGGAATTTGGGGTCAAGTTCCAAGGTAAGAGTGTTAGGTCTATTAATGTCAGATTCCACCCGCGTTAACGTCAGATTCCCTGATTTCGCCCTTAAAACGAGCTGGAATTTGGGGTCAAGTTCCGAGGTAAGAGTGTTAGGCTGTTGATGAACGGAAGGAGAGAAGGGAAGTCGTAACCGTTTAACCCGTGAGTCAGAACCTCGAGAGTAAGCTGGATATCTAGGCGCTCATTGGATGTACGGATGGTTGTACACTTTGCGGGGGTGAGACCAAGGCTGGAAAAGACGGCGGTCGTGTCAGCTCCTGGAGCTAGAGTTGCAGATGTGCCAAGAAGCGGGACATTGGGTGGAAGACGACCAGCAGCCCACGAGCCGATGTTCAGGAAGTCAATGCGAAAGGATGGCGTTCCCCAGAGTTTGATAAGATGGATTTCGTCGCAAGAAAAGTAGGCGAGCCGACTTCGGAAAGTGGTAGATTCAGATATTCGAAGCCATTCTTTGGTTTTCAAGTATTCGGGATGGACACAGATAATGCGCCAGCGCTGACAGTCGGAGATCAGAGCCGTGATATCAATCCTTGCGCGGCCTGCGTCTGCAAGCGTCTCAGCACAGTACGAAAACGCCGGAATACCAAGTGTCTCGAACTCGGAGACCTAGCGGCAGATGTTAGTCGTAAACCATGAAGTGTGATGAACGCACAAGGCTTGAGGCCAATCCGTTTGTCGGGATTACAACGATGCCGACAGGCTTCTCGATGGAAGGAAGTGCGGTCGGGTACAGTGCACGGTTGTTGTTGTACTCATCCATCGCGATGATAGGAATCGAGAAGGCGGCAGATTTCCCTTGCCCCGTGGCTGCAATAAATAGGACATCTGTCCGTCTATCCATCAGCGCGGTTATGGCATCTAGCTGTGCAGGTCGGAGGCCGTTGTTCCAAGATGGTATAGTCTTCTTCACAATCTGCTGCAGAGTACGACGTCCTTCCGCGGTCTGCCAGCTGCCAGGCTCAGCCATAGGCACCGGAAACTGATTCGCAAGCGAATGACACGTGAAAACGCGCCAGAAGAGGGCGAGGAAGAGGGCAAGACGCGTGTCGACGCGCCAGCTGTCAAAATCACATGATTAATTGCATAAGCACAAATCCTAAGTCTATCAAATGCCGCGACAAACAACAGACCTCATATCATCGACTGTCATGATATAGAGTGTCTGTCTAGGAGAGACTAGAGGGATGCAGCGGTCGGGGGTAACCGTCCCCATCTTGTTTATCTCGAATCTGTGTCCTTCAATCTCGAACCAACCCGCACGCCACCGTCAGCCGCCCCTCTTCCTTGTCAAAACGAGATGCCGTGCCCGCCCTCTCCCTCCCTCGGCTGTCGCGCCTCCGCGGTGAGCAGTGCGATGAAGACGCCATGGACCACGGTAGGAAGGTTGAAAGGTTGCTCGTAATGCAAGGAAAGAGGCGCTTCAGCGACATCGCCATCTCGTCAAACGAAAAGGGACACTTTGCATTCGCACATTGACATATCACGTATACTTCTACTTACCACGCGATGTACTGCTAAGCACTCCCAGGTGAAGTTCAATCACAATGATATGTAGATTCGTCAACGAATTGTACATCTTTCATGCAGACATCAGAAGTTCGTAAGTAGAAGCGTAAGAGCGCTCGTAAGACATCAACAGTAAAGGTGGGTTACAAAAAAACAAAGCGGAGCAGGATAGATAGCATTTCGACGTAGCAACAATCGTTTCAAAGCGGAAACAAAAAAACCGGACATCTTGCAAGAAATCCGTGGCGTTAGAGGACGTTTTCGTCAGTGTCGTGGGACGTTAGTAGACGCGTGTCGTTAGAGGCGTGGAAGACATTGGTCAAAATCGTGGCTCGATAGTGGAGGGAACATGAGAAACGGTGAGGCAGAGCATGGAGTGGAGCGCGCTTATACTGCCACCAGGGGTTGACGCGGAGTGGGGGCACCGGGACGAGCAGGGGTCGGGCGACCGCGGGGCCGGGGACGATTGATTCTCAGCGATTCGCCGGGTCTGGTCGTGCAGATGAGATTGTGAACCGAAAGACGAGGAGGGTACGTACGTCATCATGAAGGAGACACTGGTGTTATTCTCCTTCTGGTCCGTCGAGGCCTTGTTGCTGCGTTTCGCCCACCCGAGGGCCGTGCGTCGAGCAGCAGAGCCGACACGCGGGCGCGCATTCGGTGCCAATCCCCATGCGTTCTCGCGCTTGGGGACACGACAGTGGTCACAGGCGACTCGACATTGAGGTCGAGATTCTGCAACGCAAGGTTACCGGCCAACGAGCGACGAAGGTCAGCAGGCGACGGGCGGTCCGGCGTGGGCTGCGAAGACGCCAGAGTCGAGGTTTGACGCTGCGGGTACGGCGAGGGCCGCGACTGAGTCCGCGAGCGCACTCGGCGAGGACCTAGTTCTGAAGGCAGTGGTCCATAATTCTGCACCGAATGCTGCAGTAAGGCTTGCATGTCTTGTGGGTCCTTGGGCGGCTGGAATGCTGCAAAGAAAGATCAGCAAAAGAACGAGGACACAGAGTCAAACTTACCCTGAAGCGCATAGACAGAGAACGGCGTATCGGACCACGTACGCTTGCTCTCCTCTACAGTCTCCTCCGCCTCGTACCGCAGCGCGTAATACTTGCGTAGCACGACGATGCCCCGCTCGTCATCCCAGCTTGGGGCTCCGGGTGTGAGATCAACGGAGCCATTCTCCGGCTCGACGATGAAGACACCTTGAGTAGCCGTGGGGCTGCTCTTCTTAGACGCGGTGGACAACGGCGCCGGGCTCGCGAGCTCCTCTTGGATTGTTTCGTACACTGACGATCGCGAGGCGCGAGCATGAGAGAACCGGCGGCGATGACCATGGCCGCGAGCGCGCGCACGGACCCGATCCCGCGCCGCGTTCGAGATCGGATGAGTAGTGTTCGACAGCATGAGATTGACTTCGGACATATCGATATCGATGCTTGACTGCGAGCCCTCGGACATGGAAGAACCTTCGGCGGAAGACAGCGGTGGGGTCTCGGCGCCCGAGCTGGATGTAGTGATAGTCGATGAGCGCGATCGGTTGGGGCTGGGTCGCGAGAAGACGGGTGCGCTGAGCACTACGGACTTCGTCAGCCAAGGAAGTGGAAAGGAGAAGAAAGAGCTCACATTCAGGGAGATCCTCGCCCGCTGCGACCAAGCAGTTATCCTCCAGGCTCTGTCGGACCAAGAGCCCTTGCTGCGCCTTGATCATCCTTTCGCCACCGAACTTGGAGGAGGATGTCGAGGCGATAGACGCCTTGGTGACGATACGGGCCTTGTTCGGCTGCTCATGCTCGTCCTGGAAGAGGACGTGCTTCCTCTTCTCGACGCGCACGCATGGGGAAGCCTCGAAAGCGGACTCTATCGAGCGCCGGCGGACGTGGCCGCCACCGAGCATCTATTAGACATTAGCCATGGAAAAGAAAGCGAAGATCAGTGGACTTACGGTGATCATAGTGTCGTCGTCCTTCATCGGGCTGCGTGTACCGTTGTGAATGCTGAACATAGACAGAGGCCGGAACTGGTTCGGAGGCAGCAGGTGGCCGTTCGGAGGATGATGGTCGTCGTAGCCGAAGACAGAATCTGAAGACATCGAGGATCGATGGCCCGTCTTCTCGAAGAGTGAGTCCTCCATCGACGACCGCCGCTCCTCGTCCATGATAGAGTCGTAGTCGTACGACGAACGATCGCGCATCTCCCCGCGTTGGCTCTCGGGTGGCGAAGCGGAGATCGCGCTGAGAGGCATTCCGTGGTCCCCGAAAGACCGCCCGTCGTCGTACGTCTGGAACATCTTGTCGCCCACATCGGGGCGTCCCAAGCGCGCGATGGAGAAGTCACTCATGACGGAGTCCATCGACGAGTCTTGACGATGACGGGCCCAAGCTGCACGACCCCCGTTCGCGCCGTACGCAGCGTACTGGTGGGCCAGCGAGCTGCCGCTCGTGCTGGTGTCGTTCTCGCTCAAGCGGTGCGATGCGAAGCTGCGATTATAGTTATAGAAACTGCTGGGCGGACCCTGCGAGGCGACACTCATATTGGATTCGCGGCGACGATGGCCGCGAACAGCTGGTGCAGCGGGCGCCTTGAAATAGAAGCTAGACGCGTCCGACTCGACCCGTTTGCGAGGCTGGCGGCCGAGAAAAGAGAACGTGTCCTCTACATTCATGGACATGGAGATCGACAGATCCTCCGAGGACGGACGCTCGCGAAGGCTGGGCATCGGTAGGCCGTAATCGAAGGGATCGGGAACCCCTCCGTTCGTGACGTGGCCGAAAGACGAGACCGAAGCGATACTGAAGACGGACTCGTGCTTGGCGTGTGGAGCGCGTCTGTTGTGGCTCGCGACGGGCGGCGGATAGAACGCAGGTCGATTGTGGTGGAACTCGAAACCGCGTCGAACTTCATCGAAGGACTCGAGCCCGGTAAAGCTCGTGGTGGAGACGGGGCGCGAGTGAGAGCGAGAGTACAAACTCATCATCGACGCCCGCGAGTGTTCCGCGCTTGCGCTTGAGTCCGTATTCCCGCGGCCCTGGATATCCGCGGCGTTGGCGAAAATCGATTTCAAGACAGACTCGTCCTCCTCCATGAGTGACCCCAACGACTGCGAACGAGCATGAGAGGGAGGAGGAAAGATGTCCGACAACGTCATCGGCTTCTTCTGCTTCACTTCCTGCTCAGGCAGATCGCCGCCAAATTTGAAAGCGATGTTGAGCTGTCCGTCTGATGGGCCAGACGAGACGAACGGACGCGGCGGCACCAAGCTCGCGTCGCTGCGGTAGCTATCAGAGCCAGGGAGAAGCGTCGGCTCTCGGAGATCTGCGATTTGCGATTCGGTGAAAAGGGGAAGATCGGCGGTGTGCTCGCCAAGATTATCGCCCCCACTGCTGTTCCCCAAGGTGAGCTCCTTCATGTTGACAAGTTGCGAAACAGACTCCGGGATGCTGAGTCCGATAGACGTCTCATCTGCAGACGACGAGGATGCGGTGGTGTCGTCTCCGAGGGAGGCAGGGACAGGAGGAAGCGGGGGCGGAACGTCGACGCTAAGGAAACCGCGAAGATCAATCTTGGCCGGAGTCTTGAAAGCTGATGAATCCCATTAGTATACGCCAACATCCACTCGACGTCGACTCACCATTCTCGAGCTGCTCCACGAAACTGAGTCGGTCCGATCCGCCCGACTCGTTCAGCTTCTGCAGCTCCCCAGTAAAGTCGAACGACTTCTTTGTATCTTCCTCGGAGGACATCGCCCCGTCCTCGAGATGCGCGTCGTCGATGAGGAACGACGGGAGCTCTAGAGTCGGCGGCAGCGGCGAGACGTCAGGCAGCGGCGCATCGGGCGGCAGGCCCGGCGAGGGCGCCAGCTGCTTATGCACAGACGGGGGCGGGGGCCGGAACGAGAACGTGTCGTCCACGGGAGACTGCCCGCGCGATGCCGTCAAGATGACCTGCAACTCGTCCGGGATGTCGGAGTCGGGGTCCGAGGAGTCGAGCTCCTCGCAGTGGCCCGAGACGTCTGAGCCGCCCATGGTCCCGCCCATACCCAAGACGCGTTTGGCTTCGCGCGCGAGCGGCATGCCTTGGGCGCTCCCGCGTCTGCTGCGCGGAGGAGGCGCCGCTTCGGCGAGGAGCGAGGAACGATTGCGGGCGTGCCCGCGGGTGAAGACGGGCGGGAGTCCGGGGCCCTCGACGGAACCAGAGGAGGACCGCGAACCGAAAGTGAGCGATGACGGCGCGCGCATCTCGGCAACTTCCGCGTGATCGTCCGACGTGGAGGAGGGCGCCGGGGATAGCGAAGCAGCCGGCAGAATGATCGTGGGACGAACGCCGGACGAGCGAAGCCGCAGCGGCTGGAAGACGGGTGCGGGCTCAGGCTCCGGGGTAGGCGTCATCGTGCGGCGGTGCATTCGCTTGAAGGTCGTCTCGCTGGTCTGGGTAGACGCGACCCGCGGCGGCGACGCGTCGTTGAGAACGGGCCACGGCGCGATCCGCTGCCCGAGCATGGCCTTGGGCGAGATGGATGCTGCCCGCGCAGCATAAGGACGGAGGGAGCTGACGGAGCCATCGCTGGCGCGCAGAGTCCTGGATTTGCCGGTCGGGCTCTCTTGCCACTCTTTGCGAGGAACGATCGGGCCCTGGGCTGGCGATGGAGTGTTACCGGGCGTGGCTTCGAGGTCGAGATGAGTTATGAGCTGGGCGAGGTCTTCGGTCGCAGCATCGAGAAGAGTCAGCACGCCTGTAAGATTATTGTCAAGATGTGGCTTAAAATAAACGGGGAAGAAGCTCACTGTCAGCACCGTCGGTGATTCCGCGAGGGCGGCGCTGCCCCTGCGTCAGTATCATATCGTCCGACACAGGACGCGCGCGCGTCGCGCGCTTGACGGGAGTTGCAGCGACCGGCGCTTCCTGTTCCATGTCCATCTCCTCGTCCTCGTCCCCATGCCCATGCCCGTCCGTCGTCGCCTCCTCCACGGTAAGCATAGGCGGCCCCGTCGAACGCGCGCTTTCCGCGTCCGAGGAACGACGCGAAAGCCCAGGGAAGACCTCGCTCAGCGGTGTACGGCGGCGCCCTTCAGACGACCGTCGGCTCTCCCTCCCTTCCTTATTCCCCTTCTTCTCGATCTTCCCCCTCACTCGATCAACGACTTCCTCCGCCCAACGAACGCTACTCGCGCTGCTCACGCGCGACCCCGCAGAGCTCCCGCTCGACAATACCGAGATGGGGCGCAAGCTCGACGCGCCGCTCCCGCGTCTATCGCTCGCCGCTGCCGCCGATTCCGCGCTAAGGCGATTTGGATTGACGGTCTGCGAGTGGGAAACGAAGGCCGGCCCGCCAACGCTGCTGGCCGTGCTCGCCTTCCCGCCTGCCGCGCGCCCGATGCTGAGAGCGCTGGGAGCCCCAGCCCGATGCCGCCGGGGCCCGTGCTGCTGCCCTTGGCGCGGCCGACAGTGACGCCGAGCCCGAGGCCCAGGATGCTTCGCTTGCGCTGGACGGGGGAAGCTCCAAGGGCGCCGACTTCAAAGCTGCTCCCCGAGCTCTTGGGGGCGCGTTTGTCTTTCTCCTTCTCCTTCGCGCCTTTCTTGCCCTTCACTCCCTTCTTCTCCTTCACTCCCTTCTCCCCGCCCTCCGGGTCTTTCTTCGTCTTCACCTTGACCTTCTTCGCTCGCACCGTACCCTCGCCCTCCCCCTCTGCTTTCTCCATCTCCGCCGTCGGCTTCTCGTCCCACAGGCGCGCCATGCTCCGCATGCTGCGCATGGCGCGCACCGCGATGGAGCCATCCTTATCTTTCCCCGCCTCTTTTCCCACCGTAGCACCAGGAATGGCGAGCAGCCCGGTGGTAGGCGTCCCCGAGCGCGGGCCCGGCACAGGCGTCGGCGCGCGCGAGAGCGCGACGGGCGTCGCGGCCTGCCCGAGCGTCGACGCGGGGGTGCCGAGGAGGATTCCGCCCGACGCGAGGGCGCTGGCGCTACGCTTGATTGAGTCGGGCTTGGGCGCAGCTTCGGGCTCAGTGTTGTAGATGCCGAGCGCGGAGGCGCTGCGCTGCGGTTGGGGAAACCTGGCGCCGGGCGGGGGCTTGGGCGGGGATTGTCGAGCCGATGGGGGAGCTTGGTACGTTTCCGCACGGGTCATGGTCGCGTACGGGGACGAAGCGCCGGGGAGGTGGGCGTAGCGGTGACCGGGCTGATCTTGTTGCTGGGAATGATGGACGGAGAGGGAGGGAGCGGTGAGGAGTCCGGCGCTGACGCTGCGCTGGTAGTCTGCGCGCGGAGTGGGAGTTCGCGCAGTTGCGAGCGCGCTGGATGCACCGAGGGAATTGAACCGTTTCTGGGCGGGGAAAGGCTGCTGAGGAAGATCTGCGACATGTATGGTCAGTTTAAGAAACATGATAAAGTAACGAATGCGAACCTTTCATGATACCTGTCCCGCGGACGCTCGGCACCTCCACCATGTCGAGAGTGCAGTCCGGCTGCGCGAAAACGACCTGCTGGAGCTCGGGAGCGGGGGTCTGAGGGCGAGAGCCGGGGCCTGATGCTGCGAGAAAAGTCAGTACACGATACAAAGCAGTAACAAAAGGACATACACTTGCCGCGCTTGACGAATCCAAGCATGCTGCCCGTGTCCTTCCGCCCGCGGGTGAGGTTCCACCACTTATCCTTCCCCGCCGCGTCCTTCTCCTTCCCGCTCTTCGCGCCGTCGGAAACAGGCACAGGAGTCGTGCTTCCCGCGTTGGTGACATCCGCGAAGACAGCGTCCACCCGGCCGCGCGTCTTGACTTTCTTGCGTATCAAGACCATGCCCTCCCCTCCATCCTCCGCTCCCGCGGTCTGCGCCCACACGCCTCCGTTGCGCCACGACCCCTGCTCCGCTTCCTGCGTGCCCGCGTCGACGTGCACCTCCCACCCGCGCCCCGTGATCGAGCCCTCCCCGCCTACGCGCCGGACGATGTCGCTGAAGTCCCCGCGTGTCCGTGCATCCCGGCGCCGCGGGCGGTGTTGAACGGCGTCGCAGTGGAGGCGCCAGCGCCGGCGAGGATGGCCATGCCGGATTTCTTCTTGGCCAAGGCACGGGCGGGGGGGATGTCTACGGCAGCGGAGACGTCGGGTGTGGGCACGATGAGGCGAATGTCAGGTATTCTAACACCCGCCATCGTATGTCGTTATGTCGATTTCTTCTGATTTTTGTGGATTTTGTCGTGTGGGAGTATAAAGGTCGTAAGTGTGAATGGATGTCGTAGACACGCGTTACTTCAGTGGGCTTTTCTTCTACCTACATGTACGAGTCAGCGCGGCCCAGCAAGTAAAGATAAAGTACTTGCCTGAATGAGAAAGGGACTCACTTTACCTGGACGCCGGACGTCGTCGGGATGGACGAGCACAAGAGACGAGCGACAAGCTGTGCAGACTCGACACACCAACTTGATCACGCGAATCTCACGTGCTCCCGCGTTTGGCAGCCGTCGCGTCCGAGAACGGAACAAAGTTGCGAGTATTAGTAATGCTGGCGGAGAAAATGCTTTGTATTATAGAGGCGAGAGCTGCTTTCTGTGTAAGAGTAATTCAATCAACTGTTCTCATACAACGAGCGGCTGCAGCTTGGAGCGCGATGCCCTCCTCCGAGTCAGAGGAATGCATGAGGAATCTGCTGGCGTGGCCGTGATAAGATAAGAAATGCGTCGTTGGGATTCTCTTGCGGCGATCTCTGCGAGCTAAGAAGCGACGTGCAGTAACTGTACGGCGCGTCGCAAGCACACGACGCCATCCCGATTGATTCCAACATCTGATGATTGATCGCTGTCGGTAGACGGCTCACGGAGGCAATCATGCCGAAATGCCACGGGAGTCTCAATCAGTTCACCTCCGGCAGAAACAAGAGATCTCTAAGTTCGATTACTCAAAAACTGGCAATACTTATTCGATGCGCCCCTCGATTCCTTCCACAGATTCATGCTACGGTAAGGCTGATGGTTCTAAAATCCTTTTGGCCTGCGCATCGTGCACTTCTGAGTCCGCCCACCTGACGACGGAAGTCGACTGCGACGCAAAATATTGCTTGAGTATCTGGTCAATCGCCCGCAGTGTCCGAACGCACCACATGCACCGAGGGGCTCAGATCCCCACTACGGCTCGGGTTCACACCGATGTGCGACATGCTGAATGAATCAATGATGCCGTCTTTGCCCCTGAGTTCGTTTTGCAGAGACTCCCGCGAGATCAACCTGTCGAATTTCAAGCGACGTTTCAGTTCACAGCAATATGCTTCACGCACATGCTGCACACGGATATCACGTAGACTGGGGTGGGATAAGATATGTGTTGTAACGCTAGGAAGATACTTCAACTCACGATGAACGCTAGGAACAACGAACAGCATGCTGGCGAAATTGAGGATATGTTGAAGACTCCGTAAAGTGGGGTAGACGCACAAGACAAATGTGCCACGCATGCCAACAAACTGTGGTATTGATATTTTCAGCATCTCGCTCTTGAAAAACTGATATACTGACAAAGATGAGATGAAGTGTAGCCCACAGACTAAGAATGCCGTGAATAAGACGATAATCAGGGTTTCAGGGTTGTAAATACCTTGTCATTACCCTCGGTTCAGAGCATAGATCATCATCTTGTCCAGCGCCGAATCCGTCCTGGTAAGCTCGAGTGTCAATGCGCGTCAAGATTTCACAGGTTGAATGTGACCCACCTTCGAATACCGGTGCGGGATTTGCGCAAAACGAAGAAAAGGATGGCTGTGATCGTAATGTCGCACAAGAGAGAAGCTCCGGCTTGCGTTGATGACACAGGCTACGTTCAAGTTAGAAACTATTCATTTCGCTGGCAGGAAACGGACGGCGGTGATGCGTTGAAGCTCGCTGTAAAGCCCACTTTCGCGCTGAAATGCAGTCCTTCAATCATAAGACCTTAGGAGATGCGATATCGTTTCGTACACAAGAATGGTCTGCCCTGCGGTCATGAAGATCAGTGACGGAAAGCGTTGGAATGGAAACTTCCACACAGACCTATTCCGGCGCCTAGAGGAGACGACATTCATCCACAGTATCGCCGTCTGAGCGAACATCCTCACCGAGCTGTATCACACCCAAGACGACCTAAGACACGCGATTCAGACTCAAATTCCCAAGCGAACGGACTGAGCCACGAACCACAGGTACCACAAATCTCCAATCATGTTTCGTCACTTGTGAAGGGTAAGTTCGACGTGGCGTGCAGCAAGCCACAGTCCCTCACAAACCCAGATTCGGCTTGCGTAGAACCTAACAGCGCCAGAAAATCGGACAACCACGAAAGCTACAGAGGAAAACACACATCTGAGCCGTGAAAGATGCGATAAACTACCGCGCGGGTTAATACATGCGGGTTTCAGACAATACCGAGCTTCCTACCACGCAGCAAAGCATGACCTGAGCCGGATGAGCCAAGACAATGTGAAGAACGAAGTTTGAACCCTCACATTGGCTTCGTGGCTGTCAGATTGAGGCGATGTATCGTAAGCGTTTTAGAATATGAACTGAGGGGGACTCACAGTATGACATTCTGAGCCTCGAAATTCCCAAATAATTCCACATAGTCTTTGTAGTTCATTATTGCCAGAAAGACGGCATGGATGGTAGAGAACAGGCTATCATTGAGGTCAATATAGCCTGAAAGACGACGGCCTGGAATCCCTCACCCTAGAATGGCTACCTGGTCAACGTATGAAAATCATTGTCGACTAAACGTGGCGAAGCTCACGACAGCTTTGAAAAGTCGTGGATCTTTTGCGCCGTATGAGCGAAAGTACTGCAGGACCAGAACCTGGGGGAAAGAATCAGTTCGGATATCCGGATCCTACATAAATGTGTAACAGACAAATCCAATACCCCACAATCTGTTGACCATTACAATTAGCACTGAATCAAGAACTGTAAGAAGGAAACGGACGCAATGTCAAGCGTATACGCAACGAATTGAACACCCCAAGTCATAATGAAACTGCGAGTGATAGCAGGTGGGGATGCGGCTTCCGACATCGGGTACGAAAGGCAGGAATGAGTGCGGAATGCGTTCCGAGGTAATTATACGTGCTCCGTAGGCGGTGCGCAATGAGTTCACTATGCAAGGCTTCGAATGCTGGGGCTGATAGACATCTAATTTCTAACGGGTCTTCTCCCGTGCTCTAAGATGCCCCTATGATCGAAAGTCGGTAGACGTCAGCCAGCATGCCTAACACAGCGATTAGTTCGGCAGCTGTTCGAAGCATTGCACTGGGAAGCACAGCCGATTTGCAGGTCCCGGTCAATCGACGACCAGAATGACCGAGAACGCCTGTACAGTCAGAGGTGAAACGCGAGTGGACGTACCAAATCCAACAAAGGCGATCTTGTAGCGCAGCGGTGGTCAGTGTTCGTCAAGGTCATGATGCGAGAGTGTCGCAACTCACTCGAACAGGAATCAAGTGGCGGACACCCGATACTATCCACCTGCATCATTCAGTTCCAGCGTTGGTGAGCGGAGATGATAAAAGAGAAAGAAGCGCCTGAAGCCGGCGCCGAATAACCTGATCTAATTCATGTTACTTCGTCGCTCTAAAGCGCATCAGCATCCGGGTGGTGGCACGCACGCAGCCGGATTTCACACGGCGGAAAAACAACTGTCATTTGCACCTCGTCAGGCAACTGTCACTTGATCACGCCGGTTCAAAGCGTTCGCCAGAACAATGGGAGAACTAAGGGCCTCCAAAGCGGCGATACAATGGTTGCCCAATGACAGTTGCCTGACCAAGTGCAGATGACAGTCGATTATCCGCCGTGTCATAGTCACCAGAGAAGATAAAAACGATTCGGCATATGAAACATTTGTTTTCATGCTATTTCCTGGCAGCAAATCCAGCGCGGGAAGTATCAACTGGCTGCAAAGATGGTATGCCGAGACCCGAGATATGTCGAGATGACACCTACCGTGTAAGTAGTAGTCCAGCCCTTGTGATCGGCCAAATGCAGCTGGGGTCCTGGCCAGTGAAATTTCTGATAGAGCAAACAGTGTACGACTGAGATGCGACGCAAGAGCCGATGAGGACCGGAGGAGGATTGGAGGAAGATCAAGAGAAGGAGGTGGCGGCCAAGCCGCGCGGCATGTCACGTGTAAACTGTTTGGATCTTCCGAAAACTTCCGTAAATTACGATGCTTCCCTTTTTTGCTCAGAGTCACCGCACGGCGGTATGTGGTGGACGTAACTTTAGGAGCTCGGATGAGTCGGAGTTACTTAACTCGTATGCACGCTTCGTGAATCAAACTACGAAATCAGACTCCTTCTTTGCCCCAAGGTCGCTCTTCCTAAGCTGCGTCTGCGCTTGCACTCGCTGCGCTAGGTGAGGAAGATACTTCTGAATGGGTCCCTGATACATTATACATAAGAATGGCAGTTTGGAGGTGCACGCGACTCACATGCATGAAGAACCAGGCTAAGTATTCATAGGCGGCGCTTGAAAGTGAGTGAGATCCGAGGAGAAGTCTATCAGACGCACAGAGGGAGTGGAACACAACGGCGCCCGCCAACAACGCTATGGATACTTTGAACGAAACCTGATGGTATCGGATGTGGCCATTTAGATAACATCAGTGGACTGGTGTATCACGTACGGCGTATGATGCTGCGATTGGCCAGTGAGACAGTGAGTAGGAAACCCAACTGGGTTGAAAGCACATACGCCCGTATGCAGCTGATCGAAGCTTTAGAACCAATCCGCTTCAAGGGTCGATTGAAACAGAAGTCACGCACCACTGAATATTTGTGGGCCTACTATCCCAGTGAATTGAGCAGAGGCATTATGCAGGCCTTGGGGAGGTACCGTGGGTATGAAGCCGCCCCTTGATGTACATGTACAGAAGGTACGTACCAATTGCGAGACCAGCCATCGCTGTGCCGCGCACAGCTTGGACACGCTTAGGCCAGCTGGTTCTGAGTATTGATTGGAGAGTCGGGACATTACGGAATGAATGACCGACAGCATTGGATATAGGGATCCCGACGCGGCGGTTGAGACGACAAGAACAAAATATTGAACCCCGACCGCCTTGACGTAGAGCATGACGACGTAGCAGGCGATAATGACTAGATCCAGTATGATGCACACGGGGAAGGGATTGAGTTTCCCCGTTTGCACGAGCCGACCGAGGACTAGAACGAGGGCGAAGGAGGCGAAGGAGGGCGGCATGGTTAGCACGTTGGCCATTCGGGAGTCGGTGAAACCTTCAAGAAAGTCATCTAACGTGGACTACGGTTTCTGCAAACCTTTCCGCTCACCGAGGTCTTTGATAACTGTAGGCAACGAGAAGCTGATACCGTTTCCGCCCACGCCGGCGCAGATCCATGCCGCACTACATGTCTCCATTGAGCACAGGATAATGAGAATAGAGAGGAGCGTTGTCACGTAAAAGAATAAAATGTGGGATCAGTGAATAATAACCGAGCGGAGTGCCAATCGAACGTTTTCCGTGAATTGTTGGTGCGTCCTTGTGGAGATGCCCCAATATGAGAGCCTTCTCTTCCGTAGAAAGCCAACTCGAATTTTCTGGGTATGAAGGGAGGGAAAAAAACGTGACGATACCGAGTACGATGGGCGGTATGCCTTCCACTGATGATACTTTAAGTATCGTTGGTTTCGAGATGATTATACTCACGTATGAAAAGCCATTGCCTGTGCAACTGGTTGGTAAGGTTATAGTAGCAGTTTCTGCGTTCGCTTACCACCCCGAAAGGACCCATTGGCGTAAGATATTGCATATGCAAGAAAGCCGCTGATGAAACCCGACAATGACGCCACTGTGAAACGGCTGAGAAGATACAAAAACAGCTTAAAATTTGCACTGACTTGAATATAGAGCCGCCACACGAATAGCTAGTTCTGCCGGAGTGTACCAGAAGGTCCAGAAATACTAAGAACATTGAATGCTTGATCAAGTCTGGGAAAATTCGAACATACTATCTGTGATGATGACACCTCGTTAATCGAGGCACCTTGGTCCGCGACAAATGTAGCTTACAATGCATGGGAAGTATCCAGCTTCGAGAGCGCCACTAGATTGCGTCAAATTTTACTTGCCGTGCACAGCGCTTCGGACAGAAAGCGACGTACACAAGAACTCTCGTAGTAATCAAGCCGCCGTATGAAGTAGCGGCGGCAATGCAGCAGGTGACGACTCCCCACGAAACCACTTGTTGATGGATTCAGCGGACGTATCGAGCCATACGAATCTACAAAACGGACTGATTCGTGACAGCCACACTGGAGCCGAAGTCTTCTTCAGCAAGATGGTCGATATTGGCTCCAAGAACATGTCTATGGAGTGCTATGGTCAGCGCCAACGCGGGAAAACAATGCTGAATGTTACACGGATAGTAGAAACATGCGATTGCCCACACCCAATCCTGCGCTGACAAGTGTAATTGCGTCCTGATATCCGTTTTTTGCTCGAGGTTCATGATCTAAAGACAGCCTGCTTGAGCAAGGCAACGCTGAAAACAGTCAAGAGTATGTACCGCGGCGTTGGATATATTTGTGACGTCGACACGCATGAAAAGATATCTACGGCACCCGTGAGCCCAAGCAGTACTACAAGCCGGACTTACTGGATAAGAACGAGAGGCATGATTCGGATATCGACCCGCCGCAAGACTCTGCGATAAGCCCCATCGTCAGAGGAGGGATCCGGAGCTGAGAGCTTTCCTTCAAGTTGGCAAACGATTTCGTTGACTGAGAAAGTAGAGATGGATCGCTTCTCGTCGGGTAGGCTAAGATTGCGGGATAAAGCCATGATGATGGGAACCAACAAAAATGGGCGAAGAAGCAACTCTCAAAAGCCATTCGTTTCCTCAAACACGGGACCAGGGACCGATATTGAGCCGTCACATCCATGAGATGTAATGTAACGAAAATTACGCCATCTCGTGAGGAGATGTTTATTCAAGCTGAGCGAGTGCGTGCAATTGAACTTCTGGCGCCTAGACTGCCGGGGCTATACTCGGGTTTGCGGCCAAGCAAAGAGGATACGAATTTAACCTGCGTGGTGAAGGAAGAGAAGAAAAACCGGGTCACATATTTGTCATCCGGATTTGCGGTTGTTACTCTATTCTCTGCGGCTCGCTTTGACGACTGCGAAAAGATTTTTGACTTTTCTTCAAAGTTCCGGTACCCCCAGTCTGTTGCAGTGGAGCTAACGCCTTTTGCAATTATAATCGTTATCTTTCCGCTGAGTCTTGGCTCCGCTCGTCATACCTCCTTCGAAAGGCGCAATTGGAGTTTATCAAGAGGTGCGAAGCTCACAATTGGAAACCTTCTCTTCTGCGGACGCCCGCGGGCCGAGCTGGTCACGATGCCACGCCGAAGTATTGCGTCTTACAGACCCGCCAATTGCAATACTTAACCACGAATTATCCCCAAATTAGCTCTCGTCTCCCTCACTTCACCGACTGGACTGAAAGATAATGCCTGTCGCAACGTCGCAATATGACAACATCCCTGCCTGGACCCGGCCAGCAGAAACCAAGGAGGAGCTCGATTGGGCACCGCTGAAGGTAATTGATCTCAGTGTGTTCGATACCCCCGGCGGAAAGGAAAAGCTCGCGGCGGAACTCCACGATGCGGTCAAGAACGGTGAGATTTGCTTGAACGAGCTACTCTGCGTCCTTATCTGTCTCCTAGTCGGCTTCTGGGTAGTGATAGGTCACGGAATCCCAGACGAGGAAGTTCTCAGGCAGTTTTCCATCGGTCCGCGACTTGAACTTCCTGGATATCGCTCTCGCTCTCACTGACGCGGTCTGCATGAAGGCAATGCATTTTTCAACTTGGTGAGCTGTCATATTCTTTCTCCGTTCACGAATCATTCATTCGTCCAAAGCCTTTGGAGGAGAAACGTAAATTTCCGTGCAATTTCGAGGTCGGCGAGTTCGTAGCCGCGCGTTTTGAATAAGGCACCTACTCATTCAAATCTCAGCTATTTCGGTTATCGCGAGCCCAAGCGCGTCATTGGCTCAACTGGGGGTCCGTCCGTCCCTTTTAACATTGAGCGCATGCCGTCTAGATCATCGGGACAGTAACCGAGAATATGGAGATGCTCAACATTCCGAAGTATACAGCCAACGATGATTACAAGGACGTTCATAAGCACGATATCATTCTGGTGCGTGCCTCGTAGACCCCATCGCAGACAGGCAGAAACATTCAGTTATATCCAGGCCCACGGGGCAGAGATAGCTGCGTTCCATCGCAAACTGTTCTACAATGTCGTTCGGAAACTGTTCATTCTGCTGGCAATAATTTTGGAGTTGCCAGAGAACTACCTCCTCGATGTGCGCGCTTGCTCGGACAATTTCTTCTCGTACATTTGCTCAGATGATTGTCCAGAGGCATGCCTATGACCAGCGTTCCGAGGATCACCTTCGCTACGTACGTGTGTGGCTTCTTACCAGGTGTATTCATGCTAATGCTAGTCGGACTAGATGGTGTATCATCCTCGCACCCTCGAGGAGCGCAAGCTTGTTATGGATGGAGAAGGCGGAGGGCACACCGACTTCGGGTTCGTGAGCGACTGTTCCTGGTTTTTCTCTGACACTTAGTGTGCAATCCCTCAGATCTCTTACCCTGCTGTTCTCCCAAAATGTCGCCGGCCTGCAAATCCGTACTCCTGAAGAGGAATGGAAATTCGTCAAGGCTGTGCCTGGTGGAATCACGGTCAACAGGTTTGTGTCGTTACGGCCTAACTTGAGTCATCATTGCTCACCCTCCGCGAGTGCCGATGTCTTACAATTCCTGACCAAGGGATACATCAAGTCTACAATCCGTACCTGACCTTTGCACCTGGCCACAATTACTACGACTGAGGTACACGCAGATCGCGTCGTTGGTCCTCAAGCAGATCAAGCTCACCTTCACCGACTGGGAGTCGCAAGTCCTATCTGTCTACGAGTGATTTCGTTTTAATGCCACTTCAGCTGTACTTTGTTCGTCCTGGGGATGACACGCCTATCATTCCTGTGCCTAGTCCGGTTCTTGAGCGTGCTGGACTTCTTACAGAACAAGACAAAAGAACGGATCCCAGCACTGCTGTGCGTGGCTACGGTATGCCAATGCTTGATCTCGCTGCAAAATTTTTGACAATTGCATTGTTTCCTTGTCGGAAGACTGGACCAGAGCTCGCGTGGAGGTTCGTCCGTCTCACTCTGTTCAGATGAGATTGTGATTTTCAAGGTAACTAGAACGTGCACAACAAGACAAAGTATTCCGTCGCATTTGAGGACGAGAAAGAAAAGACCTTCAATTTCAAAGGGTTGGAGGTCGTCAACCGTTGGAAGTGAGTGTCGTCGAACCAGGACTGTGGTGCTTTCTGTATCGTTGTACTCAAGTTATCTGGAATGTTCAAATTCATGCCATCCTGGGTGGAGTTGGAAAGACGATGCTCGAGAATTCCGTGGCGTGCAGGCAGTTCAATCCTGTGTCGCCCCCTCAAGGCCTCACGGGCCGAAAACAACCGAAGTCGCACACGGTTCGGCTGCTACTCGGCTTGTGCCGTAGGCCGTACCATGCATCAAACGAGCCGCGCCACATGGAGCGTATAATACTGGAGAGTCGACATCTCGTGTTCAACGTTTAAAAATCAGAAGCTTCCGTTTTTGTGTTGTACATTTGTGGAAAATCTCGTACATAAATATCCTTCAGTTTGAGCGAAATGCATCAGGGGTTCGACGGGATCTTCGCATTCGCCCACGCCAGCGAAATGCTTTCTCAATACATCAGACAGTCGACCGGTTGGATGGCGAGTTGTACGCGGATCAAGGATTGTGAGATGTTCCTGGCATCATTTTGCCGATCCCGCAGATTTGCTGCGTCATGCGGCTGCCGATCCGCACTGCGGAAGTGGAGCCGCAAGCGGCATGGCATTCGGGACATTTCCACTTTCTAGGGGAGTTCACCGTCATGTTCTCGGCCATAATTTTGTACATAAAGAGCCGTCAATTCCGCTCGTCCTATCAATGGCCGCGGTGAGTAAACGGTGAGTTGCAAACTTCGAATCCAAAGTTCCAATCCTTGATAACGATGTAAATCATGAAAAGTAGTATGTAATTGACTAACCCGCACCATCGTCTGGCTAAATCCCAGTAAACCTAAGCGGACAAACTTGGAATAATGTTGCTTTAACGCTCCCAAAAAAAACCCCAGGGGATAAACAGGTGACAATAGCGGCATTTGCTTCCTACGTTTTCCATCCCTCCACGCTCCTCCACGTCATGGCAGCGGACGCAGACATTCCAGCGCGGACGGGCTCAGTATTCCCCGCAGACATTGAGCATCTCATTAACGACGTGGTTCTCGCAGACCAGCGGTGTATGAATAAGACAATGTCCCTCGTGGCCTGGCGCTTCTACGAATGGTGTGTCGGGAGCGTCATTAATCCGCACATAATGCATATGTTTTGGCTCACAGGACAAAACCGAGGACATTCCGGACCATTGTGGTTCGCCGGAGCAACGACTGGACGACGCGGATAGCGGATGTCTTACCATACGCTGGCTTCATCCGGGTATTAACTATTGTAATGCCGTGGAGGAGTGCTCAGCTCTCGCGTGAGGAACTGTGTCAAATCCAACTGCTGCTAGACACGGCGAAAGGGGTCCAGCACCTCGCCGTCGTGTGGACCGTGTGGGCAGAATTCAGTCGCGAATGTGGTTCCCTGCCGTTGGAGAGCCTGTATCTTCTCTCGGACGGGGGCCGCACCATCCCATCATTGAAAAACATGCAGTATCCGTCTCTCCTTCGCGACCTCACTGTCTACGCGCCGGGGGATTATATGGATACCCGAGGTGAGACCTGAATTTATTTCCTCTGTACCACATGGCCCGTGCGCGCGCACCGCACGCACTGACTCGAGACTCTTTTTTACAGTATTCTGGCGGAACGAGGGCCATCTGTACTTCCCTGCGACATCACATTGCGACAACCTCGCATATGTCACGTACGCCGCAAGCTGGGAGCCTGTCTCCACGACGATTGCGCGGCGGTACGACGACGTGCCTCGTAT
The DNA here is from genome assembly GCA_013387415.1 of Panellus pusillus. Classification (NCBI taxonomy): domain Eukaryota; kingdom Fungi; phylum Basidiomycota; class Agaricomycetes; order Agaricales; family Mycenaceae; genus Panellus; species Panellus pusillus. The sequence goes on along the minus strand of QVIE01002902.1, from coordinate 1,907 downwards.
CAAAGGGGTAATGTTTGTTCTCGTCGACATACCACAGGCATATCTTGAGGATTCCGCCGCTGCGGACGGTCCCAGGACGAAAGAGGATTTGGAATCCTACTCGGATTTCTCCACCGCGTATCTGCGCTTCTCCAGCCAGGTGCTGGACGAGTGGCTGAGGAAAATGGAGGGAAAGCGGAGTGTGTTGGAGCATCCGCCTCCGCATCCGGTGAGGACGGCAGATGGGAGATTGAGGTAAGCTATCGTACTTATAACTCTATCGAATTGCGATTGATATGATTTCAAACAGCATCGTGCTACGAGAATGATCGTTATTTAGAAGATGTTAGGTACGATACTGAGTCGTTCATCTTTGGCCCAGTGAGAATACCGAGAAGCGACACAGTCCGTAGGTTTCCGTTCACTATCAGCAATTAATATTCAGCTTGCATGCGCAGCTTCACAAGACCCGGGCCCGAACGTGCCATTGCACACTATAAGAATAAGTGAGTACAGGAGTACAGAAAGTACTAAGTAAGTGATGCTCGCCTCAGCCTTCGCGCAGATATACGAACGAAGCTGAGGTGCGCCGATACCAGAGCAAATATTCATGCTACGAAATAACTAAGGCCATCAATAACGTGTGCAAGTGCCGCCATGCGGTATCTCTTGATGGGTACAGGCAGTGCCACCGCACATGCATTCACTGCGCCGCAGCGGGTGTATTCACTTCGCCGCAGCGGGTGTGATGATAACCTTCTTGTGAATTGGTAACCGGCTGCATCAGGTTGATGCAGTCCGCCTCTTTGAAACGGAAAGATCAGCACTGGATCAGTCCGGCAACGCCGGTCAGCGAGGCCAAGGGAGAGATTAATTCCAGTTGTTCAAAGACATCGCGATATCTACGCTTCGCTATGCGCGTGCCAACGTTTGCTCTCTGGATGACTAAGGACAGAACGCAAATGAATGCACTCGCCAGAGTCGCATCTGGTGGGCTGCCGAGTCGGGTAGGGACCGGCATGATGCTGCGGAAGCTGATCCTCTGATCCGTCAAGTCTCACCAGCAGCTCTAGCGCTGCCGCTGTTCGACCCCAACGCCCAACTGCAACTTTTTCCCGCCACCTGAGGCTCTTCCAGGCGTGCAAGTACAAGCCGACGCGGGGGACCCGCCATCGCTGCTGCCAGTGCCAAGAATTCAACTACTAATACTAATACGAGCGCAGGACCGACGGCGGACCTGCTGAGCATGACGCGCACGGCTGCGGCCGCCATGAGCGACACGGGCCTCGACGTCGGCGCGTTCGGCGCGGCGCTCGCGGCGATCCATCAGAAAGCGACCGGCGCGAGCAGCGCGGGGAGTAGTAGTCCTGTTTTGGCCCTGCGCGCGCCGGCTGCAGCGTTATAGCGTTCTGGCGGAACGCGATACATCCATGATTCATCACACGATGACGGCGGCCGCCGGGCGCCGTCCACCCCCCCCACCCCCCATGTATGCATATTTAACTGTAGCGTCGCGATGTAGTAATGTCTGTCGATCTATCTTAGAGGCTATCAATGCACCTACTCCATTCTTTCTTTTGCACAAGGCTCTGTACCAGTAGTGGTTATAATGACTTGAATATTAGTCGCTGCATACGCCGGGGTCTGCTCTCCCGACCGGCTCTGCGTGGGTGGGTGAAGGGAGTGAGAAGCTACTAGTAGTAGTAGGTGCCGTCGGCGACCAAGTGCTGGTGAAGACACGCAGATTGAGGACGATGAACAGCCGCGGGCGGTGACTACTTAGGCTTGACTTGAAGAGCGCAGATTTTCACCGGATATGTAGGATTCCGACGAGAGCATTGTACCTTTCATATTTTGTGGCGCTATGTATATCTCTCACCAAAACGACCAACGATAGCCAACGATGACATGTATATTCGTTCCGCGAT
>QVIE01002033.1:0-14128 GCA_013387415.1 Panellus pusillus | reverse complement strand
GACAAAATCAGGGCGCCTTGAGACCCATACCTAACCAGCTGAACTTACGGATAGGATAGGATAGGACAGCTGTTAGCGGTTTGAATGGGGCGGCGTCGGTATGAATCCCGCGTTACAAAATTTCAGGGTGGACAACTCGGTAGCCGCTTACGATAGTTGTCTCACGTCACTGGCGGAATTCTGAATCGTACCATTCGTGGATAGACGCCCGAAGATATATTATGTTCGCAGGGCTTGTTTGTGCTCTTGTTCTGTCCCCCAACTACATCTGCATGACGAGTCTGTATTTCAATTCGGCCTCCTGATCAACGGCGTTGTCCGCTCAGGGATAATGCAATACTCAAACATCTCCTTGTTCCTTCGTCCAATGTCCTCTTCAGAACCCTCCCTGTTCGTTACATTGGCCGCCCAGGCCATGAGCTCCGTTGGCTTCAGCGTCGTGCGTAGCCACTCCCGACAGCTTCGGATTACAAACCTTGACCACAGAGCATCATCGCTTGGCTTTGGCTTACCTTCGTCCCGTCTGTCCATGTCGATCCTCCAGAGCCTGTTATTCTCGAGAGGAAAGCCGTGGTCAAAAAGAAACGCCGTCGGTCCGCACCCGCAACTCTGCAGACGCACAAACACGACTCGCTCTCTCCCTCATTTAAGTTGTCAGACACGACCAGCAGTCCTCCTAGAACGCGTCGGGTCTATTTCCTCGATTCTCCCACCTCGTCACGACCTACCATTGAACGATCTCCACATGACTCTCCCAGTTTCCTCGATCAGCCGCTGTCTTCTTCACCTATCTTTGAAGTCAGCCCATCGTCTTCATCCTCTACGCTCGTACACACCATCTCTGCAATCCCCCCTCAGCTCGCAACCTGCCACGAGTCAGCCATAGAGTCGGATTCTTCCAATAATGGTTCTCCTCGCACCTCTTTGTCTTCAACAACAAGACCTGCTTTCAAAGAGAGACTCCGCAGATTTTCTGGCCCGGATTCATTTACCGATGCAGGCGCTGGTATGTACTCTCTTGGATCGGCCTTCCATTATTGATCGCATGCAGACACCAAGCGTCGATCGAGCATTGGTTTCACCGCCCCCTGGAAGCGAGCCTCTGGATCCAAAAATCCATCCAGCTCGGAGCCATCATCCTCCGTCCCGGCGCCGTCGTATTTCTCCCGAAAGTCGACGCGGCGCGTGTCCACTCCCGTTCCGCGCACGCAACCATATGCGTACCCGTACTATGCGCAGCCCCAATCGACGACGAACAGTACGTTGCACATCTGCGGGGCCTGCCACAGTTCGGCGGCGGGCAGATGCGCCGCGAAGGGGAGCCCCACTGTGTCCGACGATTCGGAGAGGGACGGTGATACGGCGCTTTCGAATAATAGAGGGCGTATTCGGATCGCGAACGACGGCGCGCAGGTGGCGTTGGGACATGACCGTAGGCCGCCTTTCCAGCGACCCCAGCAGCGGTCCGCTAGCGAGAGTTGGGCTGCTGGGCAAGAGCCGCGCCTGTAGGGGGACGCGGGTCGACTTAATCTATTCGCATATCTGTGAGTGCTCCGCAGAACTTATGGCACCAGTCAGCTGACGTCTTGTGCAGAAGGAGCGACAGTTTATTACGCACGTTAATGTTGATGAAGCCGAACGCACTGTATTACTAACGCACAATGCATGAAATGAAACTTTGCAAGCTCATTCTGGGGGAGGATGGGGAGTAGACATGTCAATTGCCGCGGTCAGCCGAACCCCAAATACGGAGATACATGGACAGCCTCTTGTGGCGTGAAGGCCCGCAAACTTTCCAAATGAGGCATCTGCTGGCGTCCTCGGGTCTTTCAGGTAGTGCCCAACAGTGCCCAACGCACGGATAAGTATCGCTTGTTTGCTTCCGCGTGTCTGTGGAATGCTTGATCGAGTGCTGACTGACTATTCACCGTGACCAGCCTTTAGCGAATATCCGAAGCAAAATCCGAACAGTATCTTTTTGTCTCCGCGGGTTACTCAGTGTAAGACGAGCAGTACTGCTCGGGAATCGTCTCTGCCAGGCTCGGTTCTTCCAATCAAGTTGTTCTCACTGCTATTGATGCCTCGACCAACCCTGAAGTAATGCGCTACGTTCTGTCTCACGCCGTGAGTTCTGTTGCTCCGCGGAACCATTCCAGACCATTCCGCCAGGTTCCGCCTGTCCACCACCTGCCGAGCGATATCCGACAGTTCAAACAGTTCAATTGACATGTGCGAAAACGGATTGGTGCGTGCCGAAAGGACACCACGGGTTGTTCGGCTGGCTCTTCCCTCGCGATTTCAGCAAGTAGTTTCTACTTCCAGTAACAGCACGGCCCGACGCCCAACGCTTCACGGAGTTTTGGCGTCGTAATTCCGAATGCACGCTCATCATGAGTTTCCGGGCTGTTGTGTATCAATCTCGTACTTACTGCAATGTGCATACATGTATTGGATGGTATTCATCTCCATCGTCTGGTCAAGGCCACTATTGGGCCACTACGCGAGATAGTAGTCTTCACGCGACGCGCAGCGACGGTCCGATGCCATCAGGTGACCATGACACTGGTCGGATTCGTCATTCATTTGACATTTCCTCTCCACCGCCATCTCTGCAGGTCGTGAACCGCAATATGATCACAGAACCGCCGGCACCGGGCGTCCCACCTGAGGCTGAGGTGGACGAGAACGAAAGCGAGAACGACGTCGAAGAGGACACCGTCGCGCCGGTCACCGGTGCGCCTGTTCGTTGCCATATGATTTCAGCCACAGCTGACAGCGAGTGGGCCCCAGGCGAGGCAAAGAAGAAGAAGAAAAAGAAAAAGAAGCCGAAGAAGAAAAAGCCGGAGCAGAGCGACCCGCCGCGCATTGGGCTTTCCAAGTTTTTCCCTGATGGGATATACCCCGAGGGTGAAATTCAGTACTATAAAGACGAGTGCGTAGTTGCGCGCTTTTGTTGTCTTATTGGGCCTTCGATTGATCGGGGTGTAGCAATGCGTGGCGGACGACTTCAGAGGAAAAACGCTACGACGAACGGCGACTGCAGGAAGAGGAAGAGTCGACGTACCAGAACATCCGCAAAGGTGCGGAGGTGCACCGTCTTGTTCGTGCGCACGCGCGCAAGCATATTCGGCCCGGCATGTCTCTCACGGAAATTGCGGAGAATATCGAGGCCGGCACGCGTGCACTTGCCGAGGGCGACGGACTCGACGCAGGCGTCGGCTTCCCCACCGGCCTCAACATCAATCACTGCGCGGCGCATTTCTCGCCGAATGCAGGTGACACGACCATTCTGCAGGATGGTGACGTGCTCAAGGTGGATATTGGTGTGCATGTCAAGGGGCGGATATTGGATTCCGCGTTCACCTTGAGCTGGGACCCAAACTATGAAAACTTGCTCAAAGCTGTTCGAGCTGCGACGGACACCGGAATTCGTGTAAGCATGCATCTTCCATGTCGGATTCATGTTTTCAAGATACCACAGGAAGCGGGAATCGACGTCCGATTAGGTGAACTGGGTGGACTCATCCAGGAAACAATGGAATCTTACGAAGTTGAAATTGGCGGGAAGGTCTATCCCGGTACGCTCTCTCTAAATTTGCACCTCAACCGAGACTATATGCTTGCCCAGTAAAACCAATCGAAAGCCTCTCAGGCCACACCATTACGCCGTACCAGATCCACGGCGGATCCAAAGGCAAGTCTGTGCCGCTCGTGAGGACAGCGGATCAGACAAAAATGGAGGAGGGGGAATATTTTGCCATCGAGACATTCGGCTCAACGGGGCGTGGGCGGGTCATTGAGAGTGTACGTTTATTAACAAAATGTTTCGTTCTTTTCCGATCCCCTTGACATACAGGGCGACTGCTCGCACTATGCGCGCATCTACGATGCTCCAAATGTACCCCTCCGGCTCACGTCGGCGAAATCGCTTCTCAGGACGATCAATAAGAACTTTGGGTGACTGTTGCACTGTGTTGAAGCCCAGAATGTACACTGAACCATTACGTTCCGCAGGACACTTCCATTCTGCAGGCGCTACCTCGATCGGTTGGGGAGAGCAAGTATCTGCTAGCGGTGCGCGTTCTTCAGGCAATATTTTACAAAACTCTCAAGAGAATACAGCTGAACCACTTGGTTGCGCAAGACATTGTGTGCGCATACCCACCGCTGTACGATCAGGTGAAATTCTTCGTGTTTTGTTACCTGAACAAGACTGACTTCGTTCAGATCGGGAGCAGGACGGCGCAATTCGAGCACACAATACTCTTGCGGCCTACGTGCAAGGAGGTTGTTAGTCGAGGAGACGATTACTAGCATTTAGGACTGATTGTCTATCTCCGCAAAATCCGATACATACATAATATCGACCTGAGGAAGCCTGACGTTGAACATGCAAAAGTGATCCGGTGGGACGGCAAAACTGCTAAAATGGACTTTCCCCGCATTCCTTTTTGCCTTTGTCTGCTCCGGAGCTTGTGTGATGCTTGTTCGCTTCCCTGACCTCCTTCGTTCCCCCACCATGGTCCTTCGTTCCCTCTGGTATTTTTTCTCCTCCCCGGAGCCCCCAAGAGCCAGAACCCACACCAAGGCCGGGGCTCCACCATTATGCGAATCCGGGCGTTCCTCCGCCGACCGCACGCATGGAACCAACTCTTCGCGCGGCAGAGAGAGCTCCCATTCGTTTCTGGCACCTTTGGAAGTACGGAATTGTAGTAGTTTCCAAAGGTGCGCTCTTGTTCGTCTAGCGCGGCCGCATATTGATCGAAAGCCGCAGCGGCCGAGATGACGGGCGCTGTTATTGTGCACAATCTGTGGGGCCCGCGACGCAAGTCCTGGACGATTGAGATGACGCTCATCACGAGCTTTATGCGCGGCGCGGGCGCGCATAGTGCTCTAGTCGACATCGTACGTGTCCTACTACATCATTTAGCGGCCGCAAAGTTACAATGTACTATTAGGCTACGATTCGCATGGCCATGAGCCTCGGCGGTCTAATACCCCTCCCTTCTGACGCCCTAGTAACCCCGCTCACCTTCCGCGTCAAGCGACGGAGATCTCCGCGGCATTCTCGCAGACCTCGACGCAGCGGAGACAGGCTACCGCGAATTATCCGGCGAGTGGGTCGTCGGACGCCGTACGTGGCAGCGACTGCAGGCTGAATGGAAGCTGGCCCAACAAGGGCGTCCTGTCCCCGAGCCCCAGCGAAAGAAAGAACGCATCGTGCTGTACATCCATGGTTTGATACACGTTGTCCTTTCATTCTACACGTTCTTGATCTTCGCGCTCAGGTGGTGCCTATTATCTTTCCTCCGCTGCAGGACAGCGCTTGATTACGATACCCCTCTCCAAATACACCGATGCCCGCGTGTTCGGTTCGCCATCCTTTCTATTTGATCATTCATAACCGAGCTAAATCAGACTGGATAGCGTTGGATTATCGATTAGCTCCCGAGACGCGCTTTCCTGGTCCGCTACACGACACGGTAACAGCGTATCTGCGACTTGTTGAAGACCTTCACATACCACCTGAGAACATAATTGTGTGCGGTGACAGCGCCGGGGGAGGACTTTCGCTTGCACTGCTAATGTACTTGCGCGATAATGCGTACCCCTTACCGTCAGCCGCGATACTCATGTCCCCTTGGGTTGGTGCGTGATTCAGCGAATATTGTATGCACACGTGTCCGAGCATGTTTCCGCAGATTTAACGATGAGCTGCGACTCTTGGGAGTCGAATGCGCCCTTCGACGTTGTCCCCATGCCTTCCGCGACGAGCCATATGAACCCCATCGCCCTCTACCTTGGTGATCAGGTCGAGAAGTATTTGACGCACCCGTATGCGAGCCCGTTGTTCGGCGAATTCGCTGGTTTGCCGCCACTATTGATCCAGGCGGGCGACGCGGAGGTCTTGCGCGATGAAATTACGCTTCTTGCACACAAGGCAACATGCGCAGGCGTCTCGGTGCGGCACGAGCTGTACGAAGATGCGGTGCACATCTTCCAGACATATCCGTTCCTCGACGCATCAAGGCGCGCCTTCATGTCGATGGGAGACTTTGTGCGCTCGCTGAAGGCACAAGCGAAGAGCACGATCGGGGAAGCTGCGGAAGAGGGATTGGAGCACGAAATTGGGAGCTCTGCTGCCACTGTTGTGCGGGGGGATGGCGTGGCGAGCGAAGAGGGCAAGGAAGAGCTCGAAGAAGAGGAGCGAACGGAGAGCGAGCCGGAGGAGGAAGCGCAGAAGGCATGGTATCCCAGTTGGGGCCCGTCGCGGGGGAATTCATTCTTGGCGTCGCCACCGACGACAGACGACGAAGGGAGGCGGTAAAGTCCATACCTCCGACGTCAGAACACATACCAGCATCCGCGTTACGCCGTATCCAATCGGCCGTCTCCGTGATTATACCAAAGCCCGAGACGCGCCCGTCGTTGAAGCAACATCGCTCGCAACACTTTCACCGGCGCACCTCATCGCGAGAGCATCTTCCTACAGTAAAGTCCTTTACGATGATGGACCCACCTCCCTCACCGATGATCCGCCGGACGTCCACTGTGAGCCACCCAGATATCACGCGTCTCGTTCAGAACTGGACACAAGAGGGCCCCGCGAACGAGACACTCATTTACAAACCCGGCACAAGCAATCCGAAACCGCCGTAGCGGACAGGGTATACTTATTGTAATCGATAGATGCTCGTAGTAATGTAGCTTGGCTCGGTACACCAGTGGTTGTATAATCAGATTAAATCTTGTAATTTGTAGAACCCAATGCGACATCTTGACTATACCATAATTTGACGCTCCAGGTGCCCAAAAGAAATCCAAGTAGTCAACGCAAGCCGTTGTGCGTCTCGAGGGTCTTTTTGTAGATCTCCAGCTCCTCGATGACGTTCATGAGCGCGTTGCACTCCCAGTTCCCCCACAAAAAGCCCTCGTAAAGCATTGTGGTACCGAGCCACGAAATGGCGACTGTGAACACAATGAAGATTGGGTTGATCCACGCGTGGGGAAGCCAAGACGAGCCAATGACGAGGGCGACGAGAATAATCAAACACAGAACAAAGATGGTCAGCTCCTTGCGGGCGCGTTGACGGGTGGATCGGTAGCACGCCGCGAGCGCCTGCATCGCCGTCGAGAGCGAGTCCGCCGAGAGCTCCGAAACCGGTGATGATAGATACGCAGACACAGGCGGCGCGCTGCCCCACACGCTGTGCGCATCTCGGAGGTCCTCCGGGAGGGGCTTTCCCGCGCGAAACTCAAGCGTCGCCTCGACGGAAAAGTGATCTGAGAAGGAAAACGATCGCCCGGGGATGGGTTCCGTGAGGCGCACCGCGCATTCCGTCGCGTGCAGCACGGGTAGTGGATCGTCGGGAGGTTGCAGGGGCCGAATGGGTTGTCGGTAGAGAATGTAGTCTAGGCGCTTGCCGAGAAATTGGCGTGCGTATGGGCCGAGAGGTTTACCCGCTGAATAAGTATTTAGCGGCGAGTCGGCGGTGACGCCGAACTCCGTGACGGCCTCCATGGCGGAGGGGGAGGAAATAGTTGAGGGTATAGGGTGAGCGACCGCCCATGCATCGGAGAGGTCAGCGTATTCGCGGAGAATGGCCATCGGTAGTGAGCTCGGAATGCTGTTGAAGTCTCCTGCCTGTGTGCATTTCAGTAAATATTCGACATTGTGACTGGATACACATACCGCAATGACATAGCGACCGAGTTCCGCAGCCTGGCGCGCTAGCTTGGAAAACTCCCATGCGTTCACCAGCCGATGCGCGCGGTTATGCTCGGCCCATCTTCTCCGCCCTTAGCGTAAAACTGGGACAGGATAAGCTCGGCGCGTTTCATGGGAGTACCACATACATGAGTGTTAAATACTTGAACTTGGCCAAGGACAGGATGCGAGACCGTTATGCTAACAGCAGCCTTGCCGACGAACCAGTCGCCTCCTCCGACGTCTATGGGTTGACCATTCAGCGAATATGGATGCACAGAGGTGGCAAGTATTGGGAATCGCGAAAAGAGCGCGAGACCGGACCCCAGCGCACCGCTAGCATGTGGTTTAGTCGTTTGAGCATACGAAACACGGGTTTATAGCTTCACCTGTAGAAATACTTAGAGTACGGAAGGCGCTTCAGCCCATTGTCCCGAACATACTCGTAATCCGAGAAGACCCATATTTCCTGGAGCGCAACTATATCGTAGTCGAACTTCGACAATTCATTTGAGATTGCACGTATGCGTTCTACGCGATTTTTGGCGACATATTTGAGACCCTAGAGTTACGGGTTTATTACCGCGAGTTAGCAGAGAAAGAAATTCGGACAGACCAGCAATTGAGGGTCAGGATTCGCAGTTGTGTTTCGGCCATCTCACTGGCAGGCGCTCAGATCAAAATTGCTGTACAGCTTCTTGCTCTGGACAACCATGGCTTCTGTTCCACTCACCGCTGCCGAGTGCGTCCCCGTCCACGTCCGCAAGCTCTACCGTCTCTTATCCACCCCCTAGTATCGAAATCGCCACCCGTGCAGCAGACAACTTCACCCGAATCTACTACACCGCGTATGACTCCTCGACGCGTCTCAGTGACCTTCCGAAACTGTATCGGCCTTCGTCCGCGCTCACTTGGAACGGGACGCCCTTCCAGGGCCCTGACGGCGTCGTCTCGCTGATTCAGAACATGCCTCCCACTAAGCACGAAATCCAGTCATTCGATTGCCATCCTATACCAGGTCTGTCTGCCTTCCTTACATACTCCGAAACAAGCCACTCATCATCGTATGTAGGCACCCAACCACCTTCTCTGTTGATTATTGTCTCGGGGAGCGTAACGCACGGTCTTGGCCCTGCCGGCAACCCCCCTGCGACGTCGTCGCGAAATAAGGAGGGCCACCCGCGTGTCTTCTCCCAGACTTTCATGCTTGTGCCCGACGCGGCTGCGCCCCCTCCGTCGAAAGCCGGCGAACTCGCTAAATACTACGTCAGCGCAGATGCGCTCCGGTTTGTTGGCTGAGAAGCGCTGAATGTAACTTTCATTGTTGTCGCGTTCTGAGACGAGTGACTCATTTGTTCTCATGCAGATCGGATCCAGCCCACAAACTTGTTCTTGACCAGAAGCAGAAACGCCGCGCAGACATGGCCAACTCAGGCGGAATTACTCGAATGCCGCAGCGCTGAATTCCGGAATGCCATTCCCATTATGTACATGTACTACCAACTTACTACTACTATGTACATGTACTACGGATGTATACTACTACTAGGGCACGGAAAAGGTCAATGAAAAGTAGAAACCGCGTAATGAAGAGTAGAAACAGATTCACCACGTACGATGTATGTTCAATCCGATTTTGCCGAGGCCGCCACGAAAGCGGAAAGGTGAGGAAAAAATTGCGGGAAAGTGGGTCATCGGGCAATGCCCTCGCCACACTTCCACGGGTGACAGCGCCTACATCCCAACGACATGTCATAGAGGGATCTCCCCTCATCGAGTCCCCGGACGCATCGTAGCACTCTCGAGGCCAAAGAAGGCCACCCCCACCACGGAACCGCCGGAACGCATTCCCAATTCTTCCCCTGAATGCTCACCTGCAGAATGCCATGACAGCACCCACAAGTTCACAACCTCTCCCCGCCACCCTGCCGTCGTCCAGCCCGCCCTGTCCGCTCGGGACATGCCAAGCGCCCCCGCCCAGGTAGCGTCTCCTCTACATAACGGGGACCCGCTGTCAGCGCCGACTTTCCGGCGAGCGTACATGGAGCAGCTCGGCAGCCGCGCACCCTCCCGCGAGTCCGCGCATCCGTCCTCCTGTACGCACCCCAACCGCAGCCGATCGCACTCCACGCGCACAAAAGACGGCTCGCCAACGGCGCTGAGCCTTCTCCCCTACAGCTGCCATGACCAAGCCAGGGGCCGCGGTCCACCGCTGTTGACGCTACGACCATCAGTTGAACGCGAGAACGAATCTCTATCGGGGCACCCGTGGGTGCCGCGATTTCAACGACGATGTAGGTGCAGCGGCGGGCTGGGTCTTTGCAAAGCTGGACAGCCGAGTGGACAAGTGAAGCAGCGGGTCCGGTGGGTCATCTGCCGTCGATTGCACGCGTGTAAGTGCGAAGGCCTTGGAACAGGAAGGGGTAGGGAGGATCAGAGACACGGCCGCAGAAAGGGATAGACAAACTGCGGTTTTCGCCGCGCCGTATGAATAACAAAGTCGACACGTTCAGGGGCCTTCCGCGCCAGAGGCATGGGAGGGCAATACACTTGCCGGAGCGGGTCGCGTTCGCAGGCGGACTGTCAGAATCAGTGCGGTTGGAAAGAGAGAGCTAGGATTGTCGCGCTCGGCGGTTCGCCCGTGGTCAGCCGTCTTGTAATAGACGGACTGGAAGCTGGGGGCGAACGAAAACGCCCAGGGTAGAAAGGAGCCATATGAATATATCGTGAGATGCGTGAAAGGCGCCATCCAGAGCGTGCTGTTGCCACAGCAGCTTTGCTCGAGCCTTCGAATACCAGTGATCAGGATGCGACGCTCTCTTGTTCGTGCCCTTTGATGTTCAAAATGCAGATCCCACCCCTTGCCTAAGGTCATCCATGCTCGCGAAGCCATGTAGATCTCGATGCGCGCGCCGACGCTTCTGGGCCTCACCTCCGCGCCATCTGTGCATGCGAAGCAGCCACAGGTAGCTTGGAGTGACCCACGGTGCTCGGATCCTACAGAGACAGCACCGGGATTTGAGCGTTAGTCCGCTGAAGAGCAGTCCAAGCCCAGTGGAAGAGCCGAAGCTCAGACCACCGGTGTCCGGTGCGGTGTGCTTTGGACAGACGTCGAGAAAGAGCGAGAGTGAAGCGCAGACAGACAAACGGAAGAATCCGCACGAAAGAATTTGGCGAACGAGCATATGGGCAAAAAAGGCCGACTAAGGCCTGTGCGGAACCCACTCGGCGGGGACCGTCACTCACAACCCGAACTGTGTGGATCCGCTCAGTCTCCATGAATACCCAAATTCCCGCGACGCGTCTCTAGTGCCCGTTGTGTGATCAGCCCCGAGGGGATCCCATGCATTTCCGGCGTCCGCCTTCCCTTCCAACGCAGATACGGATGAAAGCCTACCCAAACAAAGATCGTCTCTGAAGGGCTTCTGCTTTCTGTGCGGATCGTAAATGCGTGGTCGGGTCCCGAGGCAGATACAGGCAGGGATTTGTGCGGATCGGGGCGTGTTCAACACTGGACACGTGCAGGAGACGCGATATAAGGTTGTGGAGACTTCATCGCGTGAAAAAGGTCTGGAGAGGGAGTGACACGATGTCGCGCACAAACGCGTCGAATTCAGTCGTTCAAGTCGCTTACGCGTGCTCAAAGGCCAGCGCTCGTAGAGGCGGAGCTCGATGCAAGAGCGTCGTCAAGCGGAAAGGGGACACGCGGTGGTCTTTAGATGACTAGGTTAGGATATCACAATGACTAGGTTGCCAGAGTGGATCTCGTGGCTGGGGCGAACAGGCGGCCGAAGAGGGCAGGGTACTGCAAGAAGAACGGGCGCCAGAGGGGCGAGCTGGCAGGGAGAGCCGCCGTCACCTGGCTGGACAACGTCGGCTTGGGTTTGCAAAGTGGCTCTGGCCAACATTTGGCACACAGGTCACAACACCGTCCCGGTTCAATCATTCAGCCTCCGAGTCCTACGGCGGTACCGCGCAGTGCACAAGTCATACTTCCTTGTTCCTCCCTTGTGCCTATGTATCCCATATGCCTCCTCGCAAAGGAATCGTCAAATCTGGAAATGCTGGAAATTCTTCAAAGCCCTCTCCGAAGCCCGCAGTAGCTGAAAAGGATCAAGGCGAAGCCCAGGCCAGCCGTTGTTTCCCCCGGGCTCCAAGTATCCTGTGTCTCTCTTGCACGAAAGATGCCAGAAAAATGACTGGGAGAAGCCCGTAATAGACACTGTAGTTCGTTTGTTTTCTCGCTGTAACTTGCTCATTCCTGCATAGCGAAAACAACGGGACGGATGGGCTTTTGTGGTCACTCTGAGCAAGGTGAACAAAAGAAGCGGCCAGAGAGAGACGGTGCGCATGGAACCGTACCCGGCGTACATTTGTCCATCTGCTATAGAAGCCCGCCATTGGGGCGCGACATACGCGTTGTATCGTGTTAGTACAGGCTTCTACTGTATACCGTGCCCGTTAACGTATATCATTTAGTTCTGCAACGGAATCCAGCTTAACCGCGTTCTTCCTCCTGGGCCACGAGAGTACTGGAACCAATTGGCGGCAGAACACAAGAATGCGCCTGAGCACCAACAGTGGATGTACGCGGCCGATCCGTTCACTGCACGAAAGGAAGTAGACCAGAGGCAAGAGCAGGCTGCCAAGAGACGCGAGGAGCCAAAAGTGCAGACCGTGCCCGTAGAACCCGTTGAAATCAGCACGAGAGGTTCTGAACCACGGAGACCTGAGGCATCCGGAGAATTCGCTCAAGCCCTGAGGTCAGAATGGCGAGCAGTCTACGCGAGATAGCGGAAGACGCCATCAAACAGGTATACTCCAGGTCGTGTACAAGCGTCTACGTCTCAAATTGTTTTATCTAGGCAATCTCTCTTACCCCGAAGCTGCTGATGTCGCACCGTCTACCTTGTCGGGCGAAGACGGTCCGGTCGTGGTTCAACAGTTGGGACTTCTAGGTTTCTCTCCCGTCCAAGCGCGTAATGCTGTCAACTTCTTGTCCCGCCCTTCTTCTATCACGGCTAGCTTGATGAGCACCCTGTCTCCTCTGGAAGCCGCCATTGAATATCTAATCCTCCATGTCCCGGAGTGCGATCTTCCGCAACGATTTCTGCCCACGGCCAACTCGTCCAACGCGTTCATCACGTCCACGCACTCTGGTGCAGACGATTTAAAGCGGCGGTGGATAGAAGACAAGGCAGCCAAGGAGGCAGGCTGGCCTATTCATCTCGTTCAAGCGTGCCTCGATGCTGATTCCACTCTGATCACAAACTGGGACTTGCTGCTCTCCACGTTGGGTCGAAAATTGATTGGGTTGGAAGGAGCCCCGGTTCCGGCTGGGCCTGCGTACGAGATAGATCCCGACGAAATGGAAGCCATGGGAGCGTCTTTCGAGGACTCAACACGACTGGTCATGCCGTTGTTCAGTGCGCCAGTCAAGCTACACGTCGTGATCGGGACAGAGAAGGGATACCCCTGCCCAGGCCATTCTCCGATGTACCTGACCTCAACCACTGTTCCTGCGTACGTGCGGCTGCACCTCCTATCGCGACTTCTCCTAGAAATGGAAGATGCAGAGGAATTCATCCAACCGGGTGAAGGGTTTTGTATGGCCGCTATGCGGGTGTTGGAGGCTGTATGGGCTGTTGTCGAGGACGACGGCCCGCCTGATATGTCCGTTGTTCTAAGGCATATCATCCCTCAAGTCGAAGCAGAGGGCATCGACTACGATGACACCAACTTGAAAACCGCCGGGTCCAACAATCGCTCTCGTAGGAAAGGGCCAAGTAGTCATTCACGCGACGATCGTACCAGTGCGCAGATAAAGCAAGATTTCGAACGTCTCCGTCAGGATAACAAGGTAGAGCACATTTCTTTTCGGCCTTGCAATCCACTCAAGGGTATCACAGTACAAGGAAGTACTGTTGTCGAGGGAAAAGCTCCCGGCATTCACGGCGAAGGACGAATTCCTCAACCTCCTTCACGCCAATCGTGTTGTCGTCGTGGTTGGCGAAACAGGTGGGGGCAATCTACTACAGATCCATTTCTGGCGCCAGTGACCATTTGACCTTACAAGGATGTGGCAAGACTACACAACGTTCGCTCACTCATTTTCATTTCTTCTCCGTCTGAAGTCTTTTCAGTCCCACAATTCATTCTCGACTCGCTCATCACCTCCGATCTTGGGGCCACGGCGTCGATTATCGTCACGCAGCCCAGGTCAGTCTCACGGACACAGCCGTCGCACATCGGACTCGATATTTACGCTACTTTCAAGGCGTCTTTCAGCGATTTCAGTTGCGGCTCGTGTCTCTGCCGAACGGCTCGAAGATGGTTCGGTCGGGTACGCCATCAGAGGGGAAAGCAAGCAAAAGCAAGACCACCAAGTTGTTGTTCTGTACGACTGGTGTTGTCGTCGTC
>QVIE01002031.1:0-26973 GCA_013387415.1 Panellus pusillus | reverse complement strand
GTGGGGCAATCTACTACAGATCCATTTCTGGCGCCAGTGACCATTTGACCTTAAAAGGATGTGGCAAGACTACACAACGTTCGCTCACTCATTTTCATTTCTTCTCCGTCTGAAGTTTTGTCCCACAATTCATTCTCGACTCGCTCATCACCTCCGATCTTGGGGCCACGGCGTCGATTATCGTCACGCAGCCCAGGTCAGTCTCACGGACACAGCCGTCGCACATCGGACTCGATATTTACGCTACTTTCAAGGCGTCTTTCAGCGATTTCAGTTGCGGCTCGTGTCTCTGCCGAACGGCTCGAAGATGGTTCGGTCGGGTACGCCATCAGAGGGGAAAGCAAGCAAAGCAAGATCACCAAGTTGTTGTTCTGTACGACTGGTGTTGTGCTCAGACGGCTCGGTTCTGGAGACACACTTGAAGGTGTCTCTCATATGGTCGTTGATGAAGTGCGCCTTCTCTCTTTCGCTAAAAGCGTCGTTAAATCAGCTCTTGAAGGTTCACGAGCGTTCAGTGGATGGGGATTTCCTCCTTCTCGAGCTCAAAGAACTCTTGCTCAAGCACCCGACTTTGAAGGTCGTACTTATGTCTGCGACCATCAATCATGAGACATTCATCAATTACTTCAACGGTGCTCCTCTTCTGACCATACCAGGCTTCACGCACCCGGTTACGGATCTCTATCTGGAAGATATCCTTCCGCAGATCAAATATCGTCCATCAGCTGCAAGGTCAACCCGCAAGGAGAGCGGAGACACTCTGAGGGCCTTCCGCGACGAGCATAAGGGCAAAGGTCTAGATGATGGCACCATATCTGCCATTCAGATCATCAGTCGCTCCGACCGGATTGACTATCAGGCAACATCATTCTTTCCAGAATCTATATACAACACTGACAGCTCGTTCTAGCTCATTCACCGAGCTCGTGCGCTTCATCATTTCCGACCCGAAGAACAAGCGCGGAGGCATCCTCATCTTCCTTCCCGGTGTGCCAGAGATCCGACAGTGCATCGACGCGATGCGGAATGTGCTCCCCGCCGGGCAAACAGACGTGTTTCCCCTCCACGCAAATCTCTCGAGTGACGAACAACGCCGCGTTTTCTTGAAGACTTCCAAGTGGAAAGTCATCGCGGCGACGAACGTTGCAGAGACCTCAATCACAATCGACGATGTCATATACGTTGTAGATGCGGGAAAAGTCAAGGAAACACAGCACGACGCGGAGACTGGCATGTCACTCTTGACGGAGACGTACATCACCCGCGCAGCTGGGAGACAGCGCAGGGGGCGAGCCGGACGAACGCAACCGGGCTTCTGCTACAAGCTCTATACCCGGAAGCAGGAAGCCAACATGGCAAATTTCCTGTTCCCGAGATTCTCCGTGTTCCACTCGAAAGCATTCTCGTGACCGTCAAGGCCATGCGCGAGGAAGAGGACGTCAAGCTTTTCTTGCAGCGCGCCATCGACCCGCCGAAAGTTGCCGCCATGGAGGCAGCTTGGACCGTTCTGGAGGAATTGGGCGCAGTTGATTTGCAGGGGAAGCTGACGCCTCTGGGGCGACACATTGTTGGTCTTCAAAAACAAGATTTCGCACCATCTAACCTCCAGCAGTCTACACTTCCCGTCGATCTACGTCTCGCCAAGGTCCGATTTCTCTTTTGACTGTGCACTTCGCTGATTCGCAAGACAGATGTTAGTTTCTGGGCACCATATTCCAGTGCTTGGGGCCCGTTCTCACCATCGCGGCAGCCTTGTCCTCGAAACCCTTGTTTCTCACTCCTATGGATAAGCGAGACGAGGCGTCTCAGTGAGAATTCCCGCGTCATAGCAGTACTTTTTCCAATGAGCCTCCTGTTTAGAGCCAGGGCTCGTTTCGCGACAGCCGGCAGCGATCTCCTCACCGATCTCAATGCATACGACACGTGCGCAAGAATGCGTACAGAGGGGCAAATCCCAGGGCGATTCCGCGCGTTTCTGCGAGGAGGTAAGCTCACAAGTTCACCGAGAGTGGTGTTCTCAACGACGATATCTAGAATTTCATATCCCCCGACACCGTTCGCGACGTCACAACCCTCCGGAATGATTTCATAGGCTCCCTCGCAGATCTAGGATTCATTCCGCTCAACTCGACCCCTTCGACCCCGGCGCTCAACACCAACAGCGACAACACAAACCTCATCAAGGCGGTGGTGCTCGGTGGCCTATGGCCCCGCGTCGCGCGCGTCCACCTGCCCAAAGCCGCGATCAAATTCGACCGCGTGTCGGCGGGAACGGTGCAGCGCGAGAACCTCGCGAAGGAATTCAAGATGTTCGACCTGCGCGAGGGGCGCGTCTTCCTCCACCCTCAGAGCGTCCTGTTCGAGGTGGCGCAGTGGAAGTCGCCGTTCCTCGTGTACTTCCACAAGCACATGACGAGCAAGGTGTTCCTGCGCGACGCGACGGAGGTGCCGCTGTATGCGCTGCTGCTGTTCGGCGGGCCGTCGCGGTGAACCACGTCGCCGGCGGCCTGACGATCGGGGCGAAGAACAGCACGGTGCGTCTGCGGGCGTGGCCGAGAATCGGCGTGCTCGTCAATCAACTCCGGTGCGTTCACCACGCGCTACTACCTTGCGGATCTCATCGTACATAATCGTATTCAGCCGACTCCTGGACGCGCAGCTGCAGCGCTGCGTAGAGGACGGGGCGATGCTCAACACCAGCGCGGACAACCACGTCGTCCGCGCCATGCTGGCTTTGCTAACAAACGACGGATTAACGTCGGAATAGAGTACTTAGTTCCCGATTCTTGGCGGGGCGTTTGGATCTACGGAAGATCCGCTAGAGTGCTCCACTCAGGCTGGGAGCAGAATCGTAACTCGACGCATGTACTTAAGTAACAATATATTGACTCGAGGAATTCTAGGGCCGTAAACCAGCGTCAAGGTGGAGCGATATATGAAAGATGAGAAGAGGGCCAACTGCTCGATCCGGCGGTTCACGGAAGTAAGCGAAGATCTCTCGCCCAGTAGTTATGTATGTACATCCGCAAGGACGCGCCTCAACTCCTCAACCATCCTATCCGCATGTACAAACCGACATGAGATCCTATCTTCTCAGCTCAAAAACCCACATGCGTATCCAACCCAAGTCCTCGCACACTAACAAACGCAGCGGCACAAAGCGTAGCGATAAAATAGCAATCTGCGTTTCTGCACGCTGCCAGCCAGCTGCAGTGCCGCCACTCGAACGATGATTCAAAATGGCGCCGATGCCGGTGATACTGGTGGTGGTACAACCTTAGCTATGTATGTTACACTTGTTATAATATTATCGACAGACAGCGAGCATGGCATAGCGTGTGTGCGTGTGCGTGCGTGTATGACTATGCGTATGAGTACGAGTGATCCATCGTGATCATGAATGAAATGGACGAAAGCGAAAGCAAGGCGTGGGGGGTATATATATCGATGCCATGTATGCGTTGCGTGTGCGTGATAGTGAGTCAGTCAGTCAGTCGTCTATGTAGGTAGGTACGTGAGTAGATGGATGTGCGAGGCGAGTGCGTGCAGAGCGGCGGGTGGCGCGGAAATCGAATCGAGAATCTCTTGCCTTCGCCCAGAGAAGCAAGGGGCTCCGAACGTCGGGGGTCGTAAAGCAGGAACGATCCGCGGAAGCATGAATGCAAGTGTCGTGCCCAGTCGTGTCGTGTCAAAAAAAGAAGGATCGCTCAGGCTGTTTCGCGGAGAAGTGCACCGTCACGCCCGGCGCCGCAAAAACGCCGAGTTCCCCTGCGCGCGATCACACCGCTGCGCGATGCGCATCGACGCGTCGACGGCCTTGCCGACGAGCTCCCGCGCCGGACTGTGCGTCGGCGTGTGGTCCAGCAGATCTACATAATCATGACTGGGTGTTAGAAAAAAACTGGAGAGAGAAGACAAAAGAAAACGCACCGCGGTACAGAAGGACGTATCGCATGACGCGCTGCGTGGGCAGGATCGCGAGGTCGCGCACCGCCGGGCGCGGGTCCTTCTCCTCTTTTAAACGCGGCGGCGCGTCGAGCACAGGCGGGCCGGCGGAGAGAATGCCGGCGGAGCGCACGGAGGTCACAGACGGCACGGACGGCACCGCCGGCGCCGACTGCGTAGTCACCGGCCTCGCGGATAGGGACGCCGCCGACGCGCGCCGAATGCGCCACTTCGTCGGCGTCGGCGGCGGCTCCTCCCCAGCGGGCGGCTCCGACCCCAGCCGCATTTTGCTCAATCTCCGCGGAGACGCAGCGTCCCCCTTGCTGTTGCGCGCATCGACGAACCACCCCCCGACGACGCCGCACCACGCGACAAGCGCGCTCTCGAGCGTCTCCTCCGCGGCCAACAGCGCCGCCGCGACGCCCCACGCCGTCGGGTCCTCCTCCATGCGCGCGAGCAGCCCCGCGCTCTCGCGCGCCAGCGCACTCGCATATGCGCGCATCAGCGGGGGCGGCTTCTGGCGCGTCCCGCCGACGAGGAGCACCTGCAGCGCGGCGAGATAGTGCCGCTCGGTGCGCACGAGGTCGCGGCAGGTCAGCAGGGCGCGGCGCGCGCTCTGCCAGGTGGCAGTGGCGGGTGTGGGCAGCGAGGGCATGGAGGCGGGCGCGGGGAGACGCACGGGGGCGTCTTTTTCGGGTACTGGCGGCGGGAGGCCGTCGTCCGAGTCGAGCTCGTCATCGTATACTGACCAGAGCCACTGGTCTGAATCTGGCGGGTCGTGAGTGGGGAAGGAGTCGAGGTGCGAGCGGCTGCGCAACGCCTCGAGTTTTTCGACCAAGAGTTCGTCGGAAATGGCCTCGTCGGTGAGGGCCATGGCAAGGGTCCAACGGCGCCTGGGGGAGGCGATGGCGGCGTCACGGCGGAGGAGAGGCGGGCGCGGAGTGGCGATAGGACTGGCGCTTCGGGGGCTGTCGGATTCGTCGCCGACTACAAAGGTTGGTTTGGGGCGAGTGCGGGGTGGTGGAGGCAAGGATAATGAGAGAGTAGATTTCCAACCGCCGCGCTTTTGGCGGATAACGTCCACGTTGGAAAAGACGTCTGTGGGGGTTGGAGGGCTAAAATAACGCGATTTTACAATGGAATCACGTCTTTGCGAAGGCTGCAGAGGGAGATTGAAACAATGAGAGGTAAAATGGAAGGAAGACTGACACTCGGAGGCGGGGAGAGGGCGGGATGGGCATGACCGTCTTCGCTTTGAGTGCCCAACAACTGGACGGTACTTTTGCGTCTGAGAGAGAAGCTGAAGGTGCTTCTGCGCTGCAGCGGTGGTGGTGGCAGCGGTGGTAGCTCCTTCGGAGACTGACTGGGACGGCGTTTTGTGAGCTTGCGCTGGGGCCTTGCTGGATGCATGCTGGGCTGGAAGCCGACGGGTGAAAGGTATAAGGGAAGTTTGGGGGCGGAGAAGAGGCGCTAGGAGGCCCAAACTGCTCTGGTATGAAGGAGAAGGGATAGCTGGAAGGAGGTGGTTTCTTGAGCCTGTTTGGACGCCTGGGAGGCTGATCCTCGGGTTCGTGGGAGATATTAGAGGAACCCGAGGGCGAAGAAGAGTCGTCCGGAGAAGGCATGGCGAGCTGCGCAATTGTCGGCAGCGTCGGGGGCGTCGGCGGCAGCGCCTTGCCATCGCAGTCGCCCAACTTGCTCAACCAGGAAGACATCTGCAATGACGTATTTTTGACATAGCCCACAGATATGTTATCGGAAATCTCGGCTAAACGCGACCACCGTGTCCCGTCCGACAAACCGCGAGTCCAACAAGCGAAAATCCAGTTAAACACTTCCCTTCCCAGCCAACACCGTCGCCCCAACCAGCACCGGCGCCGTCGTGATCACCAGCGTGTCCACCACACCCGCCGCCCCGAGGAACGACGCGATCACATGCCCCCCGCCCTCCACCATCAATCTCTCTATCCCCTCCCTCCTCAGCATCCCCAGCATGCCCCCCATTCCCTCCGACGCGTCCCGCACGAGCACCCTCGCCCCCGCACCCTCCAACCCCGCCCGCCTCGCCTCCCACGCCTCCCGCTCCTTCTCCTCCCCCGGCACAACACCCACAACCCACGGCTGCTTCCCTGTCCCCGCCCCCCATCGTAGTTCCTCACAAGCTTGCACCCCACCGCCATCCGCAGCCCGCTATCCAGCACGATCGGCCTCGGCGCCTCGTGCGCCTCCCCAGGCGGCACATGCCGCGCTGCACCCGCTTCAACAAACCCACCTCAAAGCAGCAAACGATAAACAAACGCACTGTTCAGCTGCGGATTGTCCCCCACCGCCGTCCCCTCCCCACCAAGATCCCATCATGCATCGTCCGCATCCAGTGCGTCATCCGCATGCTCTCCGCCCCGCTCAGCGCGATCGCCCGCCCCCCCGCCCCGCCGATCTTCCCGTCCACGGATTGCGCGAACGTCACCGTCACCCACGGCCGCGTCTCTGGATTGCGGCTGGCTTCGTACCGCCTAAACAGCGTTGAGAGGTACTCGGGCGGAGGCATCGTGTAGATCACTTTGTCAGCAAGCTTCAAACTGGAGGGAGCAGTCAAAGATTGCTAGCTGGTGCATCGCAGCCTTATATTTCACGTATACTATCGTGTTTACATCAAGAAGATATCAGTACCCTTTTTTTCTGTAGTTTCGTGTAAAGTAGAATAGAATAGTATCCCTCACTGCTCGTTCGACGACTCGCTCGACGCGTCGTCGTACAACACCACATACCGCTGCGCCTGCGGCTCATCCGCCGCTGCGACAGACGCCCACTCCTCGTCATCCTCCTCTGACGGGACGCTGATCAACGACACGGACGATGCGTCCGAATCCTCGTCCTCGTCGGACACCTCCTCTTCCACCTCCCCCGCCGTCACAATCGCCGCCGCATCCGTCTCCGCGCCCGCCGACGCCGACGCCGAAACAGAGGACGCCGCCTTGGGCGGCATCACGATAATCGACGACGAGCTCAGCGACGACTCGCCCGACTGCGTCTCCGCCACGTTGATGCTACACCCCATCGTCAGTTACCATCCAAACAGCCTAGCAGAAGAAAAAGAAAACGCACTCAATCCAGATACTGTCCCCGAACAAAACCCCTGCTCGTCCCGCAGCCGCCAGTAACTCACATACCGCCCCGTCGTCTCCGGCGCCTTGAGCTCCGGCGTCCACAGCTCCACCTGCGCGCCCACCTTGACTGTCCCAACCGCCACGCTCGCCGGCCCCGCGCCATTCGTCAGCCTCTCCCCGGCGACATACACGAGCTCCGTCCCCGCGGGCCAGTCCACCTCCCCGCTGTTCACCATCTGCCAGCACTTCATGAACTCCGCGCCGGGGGGGAAGATCTGCCCGTCCGGCAGCGTCACGTCGTTCACGAAGCTCGCCTTGGGCGCGGGCGCGGGTGCAGGCGCAGGAGGCGCCGCTGGCTCGGCCTCGCTCTCGTACCCGTTGAGCAGCGCCGCGAGCGAGTGGCTGAACGTCGACGCGGGCGCTTTAGACGGCACGAAAGACGCCTCCGCCTCCGGCGGGCTCAAAAGCGCCTCCCCGGTAAGCGGCGAGTCCATCACCGCCGCCGGCTCCTCCTCCTGCACCGACAGCCGCGAAAACGCATCGACCATGGGCTCCTGCTCCTGCTGCTCGTGCTGCATCAAGTGCCGCAGATCCTCAGACGACTTGGGCCAGAAGCTCGGGAACGTCGGCTCCGGCACCGCCAGAACGGGAACGGGCGGCACGGCGCGGCCGCAGCCGCAGCCTGGCGTACTTGATTCACACGGCTCTCAAAGTCCCGCGTCGCCTGGAGGAGATGCGCCATCGTCTCGCGGCGCTCCCGTGCCTGCCTCTCTGCCTGGTCGTCGTCCCAGCGGGGGTACTCGCGAACCGGCGCCCACGTCGCCTGGCGCAGAGGGTGCACCGGCTCAGGCGACGGGGAGCGCGTGCAATCGCGGAACAGAGGAGGAGACGGCGAGGGAGAGTGCGAGAAACGAGACAACGCGGGCTGAGGCGCTTCGAACAGACTGTTCCGGTAAGCTGGTTGATATTGCGGATACGAAATCGGAGGCTGCGGCTGCCGTGCGAACGCGGGCTCGTCGTAAAGTCCGCCAGGCCCGTAAAGGCCACCTGGCATCGTCATCTGTGACGACGGACGGGAGACATACGGAGGGGACACGGGGCGGTGGTAGGCCGTGACAGGGGAGCTGGAGCGGGAGCTCTCGGACCTGAAGAAGAACGGAGACGGCGGCGGGATGTTCTCGAAAAGCGTGGCAGGCATGGTATTGCTGCGGCTATTGGGATTCGCCATGTAACCCCGCTCAAACGACGGAGAGCGAGAGCGGTCACGAGGCGGCGGGGATGGCGAACGCACTCTAATGGCTCTTCGCGTTCGATCAACGTCGTTTGTCCAACCCGGTACACCGTCGGCACCACCGTGTTCGGCGAACGCATCTTGAGGAGCGGATGATTGTCCGGGTGAACAGGGATGGGGAGTGCTTCACAGTTCTCGCACAGGTCAAAGTCGGGGCATTCGGGGTGCATGCACTTGTAGCGAATGCCGTAAACAGGCTTGCGGCATCCGTCGCAAGTAACGAGGTGCATTGGAGCCACTGGGCTGTCACGGCGCTGAAAACATGATGAATTCGTTGTCAGTAGCAAAGAAAAAAAGGACAGACGATGTAATCCGATGCCTTGGAGAGCTTGACAAAGGCGTGGTGGGGGTGATGCTCGCGGGTGATGCTGTAACAGAAATGCTCAGATTCGTACAGCTTATCGAACAGTGTATTCATACCTGAAGCAACTCGGGCAGGTATCGAAATCAGGGCAGCCTGCGCATTTCTAAGGAAACGGTCAGAAGAGAAAAGGAATTGGGAACAAATGCTCACATAACGATCCCCTCGGATCCTCGAGTCGCACAGGTTACACGTCGCATAGTGAACCGCAGGCTGCTCTTCAGCTTGCGGAGCGGTCTCGCGGGCCGGTGTGGCGTAGCTCTCTCTCCTTCGCCCGGATAGACCGTGTGCACAATGACGCGTCCAGGCTCCCGTATTTCGAGGAACTCGTGGAAAGCGTTGTGACGCTCCGCACCGCCAGAAGTGATGCACTTGGTACAAAGATCGTAGTTGGGGCAATCTAGACACTTGTGGCGGATACCCTCAACGACGTCATCACAGATGTCACACACAACGCCGCAGTGGATAACAGGAGGTGCTGGGACCTCCGGAGCTGAGACGACAGTGGGCTCTGGAAGGGGCGGCAGAGGTGCTGCAGTCGGCGGCGCGAGAGCCGGGATGTACGGCAGAACTGGAGGGGAGGGATGAACGGCACAATAGGCGCTGGGGCGCCAAATGGATACGCAGGGGAGTAACCTTGTTGCGATGGCTGTGCAGTGAAGGGCCACGCATGGGATTGAGCGGAAGGCACGGGCTGCTCAGAAGGGCACGCGGCACAGAATTCTTTCTTCATAATGTGCGGAGCCATTGCCGCAACACAAAAGTTGTTGCTCTCTATCTGATTCTCGTGACAACCAGAGCACTTGAATCCTGATGAGTGAAGAACGGTCCATGAGATAAAGACGACATACGAGAACGGTGCTGCACTTCTCGCAAGCGAACCAAGGCCCTTGGAAGATCTTGGCACAGGTGCTGCAGTACTTGAACAGACAGAAGGAAGAGGGCGGAGTAAAGGAAGGCATAGATGGAGCAGGAGCGACAGTCGGGGCAGGAGCAAAGTAGGTCTTAATGATATTATCAGGTCTTGTTTGAACTTTGATAGCATCACTTCCACTTCAGTCTTTCCCTGTGTTACGGCGCAGCAAGGTGCTTGACCGGCAGACTGCGGTACGTGTTGATGCTGCGGCTGGCTGAAACGATCCGGAGAGATGGGGGAATCAATATCCGATGGGATATTATGTGTGGACGAGAGTATGATAGGGGGAGGAGGGACGTGGGAAATGGAAATGAACGGGGTGGCAACAGCGCCGTTAGCACTGGCGTGGTCGGGAACAAAGCCAGCAGGAAACTTATGGGGAGTCTCATCGAAGACAGTGAACCTGAGCATGGGGTTGGACCAGGTCTTTGATGCATAGGGAGCAATAGCAGCGGCGTATTGGTCCGCGGTGTGAACCTCTACGGCAATCTGGACCGAAGCCTTGGACGAGTCTGGGGAGAAGAGGAGATTCGAAAGATAGTAGGTGTGGCTTATAGGGAAGACACGGTACAGCTATGAAACGACCCGGATAAGCGCTGGCTTACGCGGCTTGCGGGGGAGACACACCTGGTTGTAGAGCTGCTCGTAGGTGGGGAAGCCGTCAGGGAAGGAGAGACGTCTGAGCTCTCCAGAGCGGCCGTAGGTGGCTTTCACTGAGACCATGGTTGTGGGCGTAAGCAAGCACCGAGGCGGTGGACCCTCGGTTATAAGCTGCCGTGATGTGACGAATATGGTCACGAGGGTTATGGTCACGATCATTACATGCAATATATTTCGTGTAGACCGCCGGGGTCATTGACCTTGCCGCCATGTACGATCTGCTAACTGGCCTGCGCTACGATCCATCCCTTGAGAAATTACGATGGAATAATGACCTCCACGACAGACCCTCACCGTTTCTTCTCCTTGGCTATCATCTAGATCGGCTGCGCGAAGCTGCGAGCGCAGTCAGTCTTCCGCACCGCGTTTTTCCGTGATCAGCTCATCCAGCGGCAGCATGAGTGGCCCGACGCTGAACAGGCACTCTCTTACGACGCCCTTTTGCGCAAATGCGAGGCAGCCGTCGCGTCTTACGGCGGCGCTGCCGCAGCCTCCGCCTTCAAAGTAAGCGAGCGAGCCGAGGCTGATGTCATGCCCTCATTTCCAGCGCAGATCCGCGTTACTGTGTCGCGAGCAGGTCTTCTGGCAGCGGTAGCGTCCCCCGTCAAGTCGTTCAAAGTAAGCGTTCGCGAGATATCTACTGTTCACCTCATCATCTCCTTTGCAAGTTCGACCCAACATCACCTAGTTTCTCCAAGCCGTTAACAGACAGGTCGGTCCTCTTTGCGGCCTCTTCATCCAACTAACCGGAATTTCAGCGCAACCCTCTATGGCCCCGCCATGACCGTGTTCGTAGACACCGAGCCGACACCTCCATCCGGTCTCTTCGCCTCCACGAAGACCACGGAGCGCACCGTGTACAATGCCGCTCGAGAACGCGTCGGCCTCCCTCTTCTCCCTTCAGACGATGCAGACGTGATCATGTACAACCCCCAGTTTCACATCACAGAGGCCTCCGTATCAAACGTCGCCTTTTATCTTGAACAAGTATGGGTAACGTGCGTAGTTTCTGGCGAGAGGATGACAACAACGACAGCTCACTATGGAGGAATCTCAGACCACCCCTTGCCTCGGGCTGCCTTCCCGGTGTTCTTCGCCGCTGGTTGCTCAAACACAGACGAATACGCGAGGCCGCCGAAGGCGAGCTCTCGAAATCACGGCTTAACACCGGTGACTGGGTTCTCCTCTTCAACAGCGTTCACGGCTGCCGCCTCGGCCGCATCACCGCTTCATGAGTTCATCCTTACATCGGCCAAGGACAGATGTATGCTTATAGTTTTAGTTGTGGATCCATGGACATATCATGCAGTGTACTGTATACTTTCTTCTGTAACCACTAGTAAATGCAGATTGGACGCCTTTACTCGACATGCATCTCGCCATCATCCCCGTCGAATATCCCATCGTCCATCTCCCCGAGGATATAATCCACGATATAGCTCTCCTGCACAAGCCGCTCCATCCTCGCAAGATGCCGCTCAGTATACGGGATCAGCGCGTCCACCATCTCCTTGAGCGCCGTCCCGCCCGCGCCCTTGGCGCCCGCACCAGTGACACCTTCAACCAAGGCATTCTCCTGCACCTCGTCACCGAACGCCGCCATCACGTCGTCCGCTGATCGCAGCTTCATAATCGCGAGCAGAACGCCCTGCGCGACGAGACTCGACTTCGCCACCGCGTTCCAGTCGCGCACGTACCGCAGCAGCTTGGCGAGGTCTGAACCCCCCAGCGTCCGGATCACCTCGTCCACCGACGGGTGCCCGGTAATCGAAGTGGATCCCGCCTCGGACTGTGCGGCCGCCGCACGGATGTCTTTAAACAAAGACAGAAGCCGCCCCGGCTGGCCCATGGAGATCGCCAATTCGATCGCCTTGCGGTAGTCATTGAGCTCCAGATAATTCAGGAAGTCTTGTTCTCTGAGAAAAATCAGAAATTATGAACAATCTGAGGAGAAAACGAAACGCACTTGAGCACGAGATCCGCACGAGACGCTTCCTTTTCTTGCTCTTGCTCCTCCGTGCAATCCTGCCAGAAGGTGACCACCGAGTCGGCGGCCGCGGAAACGACTGTCCGCTCATCCTGACTAATCGCTAGAGCCCAAATCTGCGCAAATCAGCTACCCAGTTTATTGGTCAAAAAGCAGGACGAACCTTGTCTTGATGGTTGTCCAACGTTGCTACACACTCCTCATCCTTCACATTCCACAGCTTCACCAATCCATCTGAGCCGCTGCTCACCAGTTGCATCCCCGCACTCAAAAAGTCAACCCGGAGCACCGAGTTGGTGTGCCCCTCGAATGTCTTGACGCACGTATAGTCGTCCAAGTTCCACAACCTCACAGTTTTGTCCCCACTGCCCGTCGCAAGCACGCGTTCCGCGCGCCCGAACTTTACCGCCCACACACCGCGCTTGTGGCCCTTACACGTGCCCAGCAATCTTAGGCTCCCCTTCACCCCAGCACCACCCCGACTGTACTCTATCGCGTACACATTCGCCGTCCGGTCCTGCGAGCCGGACACGAGAAACCGGTCGTTTGGCGCCACATCCAACGCATTGATGTCCTTCTCGTGCGCCCGCAGCGTACTCAAGCTCTTGCACCGCGCAGGCTCCGTGTCCTCTGCGCTGCATGATACTGGTATATCTGAAAGGTCCCACATTTTTATGGTGCGATCCTGGCTGCCTGTGAACATGAACCCAGGGTGCTGCGTGTCGCCCCAGGACCACTCCGGCGTACCCGCCTGCCGCGAAAGCGCGATTGCCCCGACACTTTCGGCGTGCCCTTCGCAGACAGCGACGCAGCCGTAGCCCCAAGGTTCATCAGCAGCACCGGATTGCAGCGGGGCCCAGACGCGTGCGGATTTGTCCTTGCTACCGCTCGCAAGTATGGCGCCGTTGATGCCAGTATCGACACATAGCACTATCTCTGTATGACCTTCGAGCAGTCTTGCGTCTAGTCCGGAAACAGAATATACACGAATCAGAGAAGAGTTTGTCGCCAGCGCCAGATGGGAGTCGCGTTCAGCGGAATTCGAGAGGAAGCGTGCGTCCACAATCTCGTCGTTGAAACCTATTAGTTGGCGCGTCAAGGCGTTGGTTGACAGTGAGTGGAACATGATGTTCTGATCTGCATGGACTGAGATAATCGAAGAGGTGGCGGGAAGGTATCTGAGAAATATTTAGCATTTGCCTGGCTAGATAGACGAAATATCTTACATGACATCCACGATCTGCCGTTGCATTTCCTCGTCATCTGAAATTTTGTTTTGCTCTCCGCCGAGCGTGAACAGCACATTGCCTTCCCGGCTTCCCAGATTTTGATCGCACCATTCTCGCCTCCGGTGTAGAACCGAAGCCTGTCAGATGCAGAGCTGGAGCCCATGAGGTCCTCGTCAGGGTGCAGCCACCCAACAGCTTCAACGCGCTCCAACACGGGAACAGTTTTTGCTAGAGTCGGCCGAGAGCCTTATCCTTGCCCTTTCTTTTCGTGCCTTTCGCCTCCGACTTTTGTTGCAAGGATGACAGGTCCCATATCAAGACCACCGAGTCCCTTCCACCGCTGATCAGCCATTTTCCATCCACAGAAACGTCCAGACCGCGCGGAACGGAGACGTGGCCCTCAAGTACAGCCACAGGTTTTTGAGTGCCTGTTTCGCGCGACGCGCTGTCCGTGAGTTCGAATATACGAATCCGCGTATCGAGAGATCCGGTGACGAGCTGCATCTTGTGCTGCTGCTTCACCGAGGACGGGTCCACGCGGTAGTCAAAAGTCAAGGCACTGACGACGCCGCCGTGTCCTTTGAAGACATGCGTGATAAAACCACGCACAATATCCCACACCTTGACGACACCGTCCGCGGAACCGGACGCCAGATATGTCGAAGTTGGGTCTACAGTGCAGGTGTGCACTGGCGCTTCGTGTGCGCGTGCAACGACACGGATTGGTTGAACGTGCTTGGCGAGGGGGATATCTGACACGGGGACTTCGAATATTCGCAGTGATAGCGAGGCCGTAAAGACGAGTAGATGTTTTGCAGACGGCGCAAGACACATAGCGGTTATAGATTCCGTGTCCTACATGGATAAATCGTATCGTTAAGAATAGAATGAGAGGTCGACGCACCCCCGCAAACCGGCATATCTCCGTACCAGTAGAAAGGTCAGTGAGAAGGGCATGTTCTTCAATGCACGTTATAATCTTGGTTCCGTCTCGTATGACTGCGACTGGACCAGAGGTATACAGAGGTGCGATAGCCCTGGCATTTTTGAAGCTGGTGAAATATCAGAGTTTGAGTTCATGAATCCCAGCGGCACTCACGCAGTCTTGACCTTGACCGACATGAATTTTTTGAAAATTGCGATCAAAGTCACACGCTATACGATCGACCGCTTTGACATTCAGCTACCGCCAAGGTAGCCAAAGGCCCAACTATAGTATCTCTTCCGATAAGCTACATGATGATGTTAACCAGATTGCTACACTCTGCTATCGTGAATCGTGTAATGTTGTTGACAAAAAACCGAGAAATAATGATAATACAAGAGAAAGTCGCAAAGGAGGGTGTAATCATCGAGGGGATGGGTTCCGAGGCGCGTCGGATATTTGAAAACGAAAAGAGTTCAGTGCCTCTTCTGCCGCTATGCGCAACTTGACTGCCTCCTCCGCCGCTCTTTCAGCTTGCCTCCGCTTATTTGTTTCGTCCCGTAGCTTCATCTCCGCTGCGGCCAACGCGGCTTGGGCGGTGGACGTCTCCGAACGGGCTCGCACAAGCTGCTCTGATAATTGAGCAGAGGCGTTATGGGCGTCTGCCGACTGGCGGCGCAGACTAGCCATTTCCATTTGCAGACGCTCGATTATGTCGTCGGTATCGAGAATGAGTGACTGTGGTTCAGGCGACACATGGTATCCCCAGAAGAATCATATGGTGTCAGGCTGGGTAGAGAGTGGCGGCGCTCGAATGGATGAAGGACTTGCGGCTTCTCCTCACTCTCGCATTCATCCTCCGGGTCCGAGGCCTCGAGTTCGTCGACGAGCTCGTCGTCACGATCTTCGTACATCTGCATATCCGCTTCTTCGTCGTCTTCGACTGGCATTGAAGACTCTGCGTCGACGGGCATGGGCGAATCATCCTTCGGTGGACGTCCTCTTCGCGGTTTCGACGCCCGCGATGTAGGCTCTTCTACAGGCGCCGGAGCCGGGACCGGCACGGGAACATCCTTCTTCTGCTGCTGACCGTCCTTGTTTGGCCGCCCACGCTTTCGAGGCCGCTTCGTCCCAGGCGGCGCCGCTAAATTAACAGTCCAGTAGGAACCGAAACCTGGATCAGTCGCTGGGCGCGGTTGTCGCTCAAAAAGCCGGTTCAAAGAAAGATGGTGCCGCACAGATTGCTGATCACGACCGTGAATATCACGCACGACGACAAAGAAAAAGAAAGCACCTTCCACGTTTGCCCGGCCGTCCTATAATACGCGTATTTCTCTTCCATTGCTGCGTAAATTTCTCGTATAGTGAGACGTTTACGGGGTGCTCCAAGTATTGCACAACGTAAAATGACAGGAAGGGTGTGCTGAGGTCTACCATCGGTATCGGGCAAGCATGCTAGGGAGTCGGGACAGTCGGGTGGGGAATATGGAGGTTGTAATCGCTCGCTTCTTCTTCCGATGAGGAGCCAGGGCTGGGGTGCGATGGTGGGTCCCATGAGGAAGTAGACTGTACTGGAGGGGTCACCAAAAGCCTGGGCCTGGATGAGTCGACTGCAAGACGGAAAGTGGAAGTAAGAACCGACTTGACCGATCTTTTGCGCTCAGGATTGAGAATGTTTTGGAGACTGGACATGGGGGGAGGGATGGGAGTGGCCGGAAGGGGATCCGTTTTAGGTTGTGGGTGTATAATAACTTTGCCATTGTCTGTGCCACCGCGGCTATCACGCACCACTGGTGCCTACAAGCCCACACATCCCTATTAGGGTCCACATTTCCCGCACTGGTGACCACGCGCACCCCTTCTGATGGATCCGCTATGTCCTT
This sequence comes from Panellus pusillus, assembly GCA_013387415.1. NCBI lineage: Eukaryota > Fungi > Basidiomycota > Agaricomycetes > Agaricales > Mycenaceae > Panellus > Panellus pusillus. The sequence goes on along the minus strand of QVIE01002031.1, from coordinate 10,669 downwards.
ATAGGCGTCCTTCTGCGTCCTTGGGCTACTGATACTGATACAACGTAAAATTAAAACAAATCATCTATGTATGTCGGAACGCAGAATACAACAAAGCTATGGCCCAAAATGATCAAACTGATACCCATCGCTGTACCGCGGTGGTTCTGTCAAATCAGGGTGCCAACCTCTCGGCGGCGGCATCGTGCTCAGCGGCGAATACAGACCCGCTCCCTGTGCCGCTACTTGCGGCGACCAGTTTTGCGGAACTGACAAGGATTGACTCGGATCCTGGCTGGGCCTTTCCCACCAGTCGCAACCTGTGTACAGTGAAGTCGACGGCTCCACACCAGGAATATCGAGCCCAAGCATGTGCGCCATCAACTTGTTAGCCATATCCTGCACCCCATCTATAGGTTGCCCCATTTGTCGGTCGTCAATAAGAGTGTGTGAAGAAGGATAGTCAGGCCGATCATGTCCGAACGCATCTTCTGCATGTCGTTTGTGCCTATCTTGAGGGTTCGGCGGAGCCACAGCGTTCAGGACCCCCAGTTTCACTCCATTCAATAGCTCCCAAGCACGGGCAGCGCTGGGCCAAATGATCTGGGCAAAGATAAGTTGCACCACCACTCGTTTCGCACCAAGATGAGCCCACCTCCATCTCCTTGAGTGCCGCCAAACATTGTCGCAAACCTACGCGAACAGAGGATGAGCCTTGGAAACAATGCAAAGGTCACACGGACCTAGAGAGGCCTGGGGATTGGATGGACGTAGAGTCACTGCAACAACAATTAAACAAGAATAGAAGAAATGGAAGCGTAACTGATCTGACATGTCGTTATGTGCATGATGCTGGGATCGATATTAGTGCAACCGCCAACATCCCGGGAAACATCAGACACGTACCCAGCATTCAAAAGATACGAGGTCATGAAAGGTGAACAGCATTTTAAAGTAAAATTATCCCGGTAGTTTGACACTGTAACAGGTAACAGTGAGAAGCGGACAATACCCGATCGGACCTGGAAGCACCTAGAGCGCTTATGTGACTTGCTGCACTCTGGGCCAGGTCGAAAGCTTTCAATTCAAGCGTGGAATTTTGCGGCGGAGGATTGAGACTATCAAACGAGTCATGATTCCTGCTGAAACGTGACCATAGACTTGACCGCACCCTTTCCAATTCGGAATGCTGTATAGGGATGAGTCACATTGCTACATATATCTTTCCACTTACAATGCGCGATGTAGTAGAAGGACTGTCCCCCAATATCGGACATGCATGAGAATGATCGCGGGTGGCGGTACAATCCGTCTGGTAGCTGTATCATACCGGAGAGCCTCCGGAAGGCTCAAGTACCATTGATCCAGCCGACTTTCGAGCTGAGCAAGAGATGCTTGCCGGGAAGCAGCAGAGATGCGTCGTACGGGATATATCTTAGAGATGACCGTGCCCAAAATCAGCCCTGCGGGTTCGTGAGTTTACATGGTGGGAAATCGGAGTCGGCGATACCCAAGTTTCCAGATGCTCGGAACGCCTTCATCGTGGCCCCAGGATTACTGGCCTCAGCGATACCACCACTGATCAGAGAGTCCCCTGTTTGCTCGTCTTCTTCCTGGTATCCGAAGAAAGATCAGAATCAAGGATCAAAGGGAGTAAGTCCTTCCAACCTCAGGCAGAGGCGTATCAAAATCTTCTTCTCGGATGGCTACAGGTCGCCCCATATACATGGAACCGTACCTATGATTGTATCGGTGGTAGCCAAGACTGTGAGGAAATTTCCATACCTATCAGCAACCAAGCACGCCCACCAGATTTGGCGTCTCGTCTGCGTGTCTTCATGGTTGAACAAGGCATGGTTGTCTTCGCCAGCTTTCCAGTCTCCCAGGTTGCAGTTTAAGCCTAGATCGATAGCCTAGGGATAAATGGGTTCAGCCGTCGAGTACATCTGGCGTTGGAGCTTACCATGCGGACAGCCATCCCTGATATCATGTCAGTGTAACCTCAAAGCCAGACACGGCTAGTTACGTACCGATATATATCCACCCCTGCTCCATACTACCGATCCCAAACTCACGATATCCAAGGAGAAGTAATGTCTGACACGTAGAAGGACGCGATCGGTGCAGAACTTTGGCTACGGGTAAAAGGCTCAGCCATATTCTTATATTCAGCGGCGTGTCGACTCGCCCAAAATCTGTTTCGCATGATCGAAATATTGAGCTCCAGCCTCCCACATGTTACCTCTAAGCGGCAAAGGAGTGTCTCGGTCCGAAAAACGTGCAGAGATCGAGAACATGGCCAAAAGAAGTAAAGCAGAAAATTTCTGAGCCGGTTCGGGCTTGATTGAAGAGGAACGAGAGTCTCGTGGGCTATTAACGGGAGTGCTGATGTCGTTAAAACGCGGCAGTAATGTTGTTTTGATGAAAATAAGCAAACCTGGTGTTCCTGAAGCTCACGGTGAGAAAAGAAGAACATGAGAGATAAGAGATGGTACTCTGCCTGGCTTTATATTCGGCTAAAAAGCGCGATTTATGTATCAAAGGAAATACAGGGTGGATGTGGGCGAAGTAGAGTTGAAGAAGATGCTCTTGAACGTGGATCGGAGGAAGGTCAATCTCCAAGTCTTCTTCTTGGATAAGCTGAGTTTGATCACGGATAGGAGGCCATACTCGAGCCATGGGGAGATTCCTGCCAGGTGTCAAGGTATGTCGGACCGTCCCGGGTAAGAACTAACCAGATTCCTCCCTCCTTCCGGCCATCCGTGCGGTTGTTTCGCCCTAGTAGGTGCAACCCGCTGGTGTGTCCATGAAATCGCACCTGTGACGTGATCGTGAGAGGAGCATTGAAACGAATACTTTGTGCGTTACCTCTTGGTGTTCATCCAACGACAGTGCACCCATGCCTTCAACCGCTTCTCTATGGGACGGGTCTTCCAGCTCTGAAAGCAGTTTGGAACATATACTTGCTCAAATGTCCGTGCAACTCACCTGAATTATCCAAAGTATACATGTCTTTCCAATCTGGCGGCGAAGGAATGTCGCTTGTAACACAGTTCAGTCGCCGTCTTTGAGTGAACGGGACGCCAGAAAGATCGAAAGAGCTGTTGCGCGATCCCGAGGCGGGAGACGACGCTAAGCGATTGGAAAGATTGTCTTGCCATTCTCTGGTCGGAACAGCCGACAGCCCCCGATCTTGGGTGGACGAAACCTTTTCGCGCGAAACGCGCGATTGCCTGCGTGATCTCGAGCTGTTGTCATTGCCCGAAGTCGAGCCACTGCTTCGCAAGATGGAGGCAAAGAAATCTTCTTTGGTCGCTCCCCCAGGTTGGTCGAGCCGGCCAGATGGACCCTGTGAAATCTGGTGAGACACGGATTTTGGAAAAAGGATGCTGCGAACATATGGCCCCGCGTCAACTCGATTCAGGATTTCTCGCGCAAGCTCATCAGTCCTCAACTAGGCTTCGATCAGCATTGATGTGGAGACAGTCGGGAAGGTCAAACTTGCATCAGCAACGACGCTCTCAACTCGAGAATCCGGACATTGCAGGATAGCACCCAGCAGGGATTCGACTTGGTGCCATCTGGACTCGATAGCATGTATGTAACCCTTGGGCGGACCGCGTTTATAGCTGGGTCCTGGTAATTGAACGTGAATGATTAGTGAAAACGCATGAAAGTGTTTCAAACCAAGGAATGTGCAAACGGTTCCCGCCAACGCACAACCTTTACACGTCTCGTCTCCCACCCTTTCGCACTTGCTCTTCGTTTTGCGACAACTATCACATGCCCTGCTGCTCCTTTTTCTGGAAGAATTTGGCTGCGAATCTCTGGGAGCTGATTCCTCGTCGGATGCGTCCGAGTAGTAGTCCATAGCAAAACGGGGGAGAAGAGATGTTAATGAAAGTTATGAAACAAGAATTCGAATCCCGAACGGGTAATTGACGTCACGGCCGAAAGGTCCGGATGCCGATCCGCTCTCTCGGACCAGTTTCCAGAATTTTCCCACGTCCGGCGAAGGACGGGAAGTAGGGGAAATATGGAGTCTGTACATCTTCGCATGTAGCGGTGAAGTACTCTTACTACTGCAGTCAACGGATTCGTGCAAAGAGGTTCGGTAATCACTACTGCAGAGGACTGAATACGCATGGACGCAGTACGAATGCATCCATGAATTTGGTTAACTGCGATGTCTAGCGCATATAAGTACAAAATAGCAAGCCACAAACGATGTATCTCACCTTTGAAACTGTCTCCGCCCATCCATCGATCTGCCATGCCTGCTCTCGTAGCTCCTTCCGCGCCTGAAGGCTCGGATACTGCCAAAGGTGGTGCACCTGATGCAGTCGCCCAACTTGAGAGAACCACGCTCCCACCGGTGCAACGAATTTACGGCGAGCCTCGATTCCTTTGCGCCTGATACGTTCGGGATTTAATGAAGACGCCACTGCACTGGGAAGAGTTTACTGACCATGTGTTCTCCCACTCCAAGAGTGTCCCGGGTTTGAGCTGGTATGAACGAAGCTCAAAAATGCCTCCCTCCGCGTGAGGAGGCGCAGTAGGCAGGAACGCAAACTCCTGACAAAGCTGAGAGGAACGTGACGTCAAGAAGGGAGCCATCTCCTTATACGCTTCAGTGTGCTGGCCACCATCATTTGAGCCACCGTCAAGAACTTCCAAGTGGATGCGCACCGACCGTAGGTGTCAGGTGCAGGTCGCGTATCTTCTCATACCCGTCAAACTCGAGAATGTGAATAAATGTGTCTTGTTCCCCGACGACAACCTCCCAGTTGCCCGTCAGTTTGGTTCCCAGAGCTGGATCGTTCTTTACACCCAGATAGTACTTTTCACTAAACGAGATTCAGCTGGCAGAAAGGCGCAGAGAGGTGCAGAATCGTACGCTGCCGCTTTGTACAGATCCGTCTTGTCTGGTTTAACACGGTGGACTAAACGGACAAACACTCAAGGTCCGGATGGTCTACTCGGGAGGCACGTACTGTCAAAGCCGTGCACGTATTTGCCACGGCCCACTAGTCTTGAGTGCTGGAGAGTTTCATAATCCCCGGCCTTTTTTGCCTCGGGAGAGCCGTGCAAGAGCGACTGAGACAGTATAGTAGCGTTGAATTCTGTTTGTTTCACGGCCAGTCACCGTTACCTGAATTACAGACATCGATCTGTGCGACGACATGGGCGCTAGAGCGCGCTTCATGGCTGGCCGCACCAGGGGAATCATTGTGGCTGAAGATGTCGTGTCAAGGTCAAGGTTCAAGGTGGAATGTGGGGTTCACTCAGGTCACGCTACCTGACATCAGTGATCGGAGGCATTCAATTCACAGGAAGAGATGAAAACTAAGTATGAAGCACCCTCGAGGCAGAGATTATTTAGATGTAGGGAAACATGGAACTTAAGCCGAACCCGTCGCGTGAGGTGTAAAGATGTTTGGCATTGAAAACGACTCTAGTCCATTCTACCCTTTAACGTACGCGTAACAACCTTATCCTTGGTGCTGCGGGCAAATCAGAACTAGTGGTTACAAGAGTCAAATACTCACATTACATGCACGACGCATCCCCAACCAGAGTAAGCATCACGGTCGACGGCGTTCATGAGGGTTTGTGATATTGTCTCGAACAGATCCTCCGGCTCCAAATCAGGCTCCCAGAGCCCTTCAGCAACACCGAACAACTTCTCGCTTGCAGTCCCAGCAACGACAAAATCTTTGGCGAAATTCAGACATCCTATGAGGTCCGTTGCGGCGATGAAGGGCTTATATCCGCCAGATGGTGTTTTAGAGAGGCCCGCCATTACGGGCTCGCAGAAGTATGGACCAAACCGATGCTCGTACAGAGTGGACGACACGAGATGAGCAAAGGTTTCGGGCTCGATCTCTCGTTCCTCCTTGATGGTGTACATGTTGACACGGAATCGGAATCGTTCTTTTCTGGATTGTTCGTCAAGTAGGTCCAGAATGAAGGAAGAGGTGAACGTGCAAAGTCGTAACATCGGTTGCTAATCCTGGTAAACCAAGGTAGATGCGGTCTGTTACAGGAAATATCTGGAGCAAATTAAGACGTGACTCAGAATTTATTGGGCTGTATTACCTTCTGAAAGTTGGAGGAAACACCGAGGGCTTGGTTGCCGAGACGCAAATCCGAAGCAATAGCCACGCAGTCTTTCCCTACCATGGCTATGACGGAGCCACCGTTCTGATCCATAATTGACTGGGAAGAGTGAGATACATCATAGACAATTCGTGCTCGATACCGACCATGCTGGGCAAAAGAGATTAAGGCGCGCGGTAGAAGGTCAAGGGAGACGCGTCGACCTCACGTGCGGGTCGCAATCATGATGGAATTCGGCAATCGCCATTCGATCGCCGTTCTTGAGCCGCCATGCTCGCTCTTACTCCGAGACGCTGGAATGTACTGCACCCTCTGACCCGCACCTTAACTACTCTATCCCCAAAACTTCGAGCTCAAGTCGGTGTATTTCCATTGTTTTAGCTCTCCATCGACTGTTGAACAGGAGAAAATAGCCCACATAGACAGCTTGTCGCCTTTCTCATCCGCTCTGGTCGATAGCTTTCATCGACGACATGATTATCTCAGAATATCCTTGACGGAACGTTGCAATCTACGATGTAACAGACATCAATGCTAGTCTACCAGCAGACTCATGAATTCATAGGCTTCTACTGCATGCCGAGTGAAGGGGTAGAATTATCTCCAAATGAAAATCTCCTCGACAATGAAGAGGTCCTTCGTTTGGCTTCCTTATTCGTGCGGAGTGGAGTCAAGAAAATTCGACTAACAGGCGGAGAGCCCACAATTCGCAAAGGAATCTCTGAGATAATTGGTAAGCTTCTTCACAAGCACGCAGATATGGTGATGCATCGGAATGCAGCTGGTCTCAATGAGCTCCGTCCACTCGGCCTCCAATCTATTGCAATGACAAGCAACGGTATCGCCCTCCACCGACGTCTACCAGAACTAGTCCAAAATGGATTATCTCACCTCAATCTCAGCCTGGATACCTTGGACGACTTTCGTTTCGAGCTCATGACACGGCGGAAAGGGCTCACAGCTGTCCTCCGCACTCTCGATGTTGCTCTGGATCTCCTTCCACATGTCAAGTTAAATGTGGTCGTAGTTAAAGGCCTCAACGACTCCGAGGTTCTCGAATTTGTCAAAATGACTAAAGACAGGCCGGTGTTTGTCCGCTTTATCGAATTTATGCCGTTCACCGGTTGGTCGGCTCTCTTCTTGGAAAGAAAGTTCGAGGCGAATTGACCGGTTCAGGCAACAAATGGGATGCGAAAAAGATGGTCCCCTCGGCTGACCTATTGCGGCTCATCTCTGAGCAATACCCTGATGTCATCAGAGCTCCCGACGAATTGAACGATACAGCCCGGACTTGGAAAATCCCAGGACACAGTGGGAATTTTGGCTTCATCAGCAGCATGTCGGATCATTTTGTTAGGCTTCATCCATCGAATGTGTTCAAAACTGAATCATCGCCAGTGCGGGACCTGCAATCGGCTGAGAATCACAGCCGACGGTCAAATCAAGGTTTGCTCGGGAACCGTTTGCAACTTTTTATGATGCTGATAGCACGACTAGGTCTGCCTATTCGACGCAAAAGAAGTATCTCTCCGGGATCAATTGCGTCGAGGAGCTACCGATGCCAAACTCCTCGAAATCATCGGTCAGGCTGTTTACGGGAAGCAGGAAAAGCATGCTGCCATGCAAGCGATCGATGTTGTTACAAATCGGCCTATGATATTGATCGGCGGTTGAGTTGTAAATCCACCTTCCCCAACCATACCCCCGATTAATAGACATATAGACGCCGCAAGGCCCTATTTCAAGACCGTCGTAAAACCTACCCTCAACAGCGTGGCTCATAGGATGATTACCCGCCGCCATTATTCTCCTAGCGCACCTCCTGGACCTCGATTGTCTCATCTAGACGATTCCGGCCGTGCTTCAATGGTAGACGTTGCCAACAAGGTGCCAACTAAACGCACAGCTACCGCGTCTGGACGTATATATATACCAGAGATCGCTTATCTACTTGCCACAACCACCTACCCTGCCACAGAGAACAAGGAACGCACCGCTGCGGCAGCAAAAGCACGGCGAAAAGGCGATACGTTGACTGTGGCGCATCTCGCCGCTATCACTGGCGCCAAACAAACTTCGAACCTGATACCTCTTTGCCATCCCCTTGCCCTGTCCAACATATCAGTGGTACTTTCCCCAGAAATGTCTACCTCTGGTCCCGATGCCCGGCGCTACAGCATTGTGTGCCACGCGACAGTAGCCTGTGAAGGTAAAACCGGTGTTGAGATGGAAGCTCTCACGGCAGTTTCCGTCGGACTCTTGACAGTCTGGGATATGCTCAAAGCTGTTGCTGGCAAAGAAATGGAAATTGGGGAAATCCTTGTCACAGAAAAGACGGGAGGCACACACGATTTTACCAGGACGGTTGGGAATTAGTGGTGGTTTACAGATACATCAATTATTCGTCCTCAATTACCAGTGTCCAGCGTGCGTTCCAACGAAGCCCAATTCTAACCACAGAGCACCTCGATCAAACCCAATTCGATCATATACGCGCTTCGCGGTGTTGTCCACGCCGACATACAGCACCACGCTGTGTTTACCGCACTGTAATAGTCTGCTGTCAATAGTCAGACATCAGAGAGAAGGTCGCAAAATGATGGAGCCCGAACCTTTGAGTTACGTACTGGACAAGATATTGAGCGAAGCCGTTGCATCGGTGCTTGGGGGTGGTGTATACCTTGGTGATGGCGGACACATGCAAGGAAGAGCGAGTCACGGCGCAGATGCTCGCGATCTCTCCATCTTTTTCGATAACCCACAACTGCCCTTTCCGAATAAGGGCTTGGGCCTGATCCTCGCGCGAGTACTGTCCAAGGGATAACCCTGACAGGAAATAGGCGTTAGGTTGGACATATCAGGCAAAAGTAGGCATACGGAGCTGCCGCTGAAGTCTTCGCACAACAGCGCGGCGGTTTCTAGATCAAGCAGTGTTGCTCTACGGGCAATGTCCTGCATAAATACGGACTGCGGCTTCAACGTCTTTGAAGTGCAAAAGGCGAAAAAGGCTGTATACAGAGGCTTGGGGGCGACTTGAAAGCCCGTCAAACTGGTCCAGACCTTGGCGAATGAGTTGGTCACATCTGCCGGACCAAAGACGGCAAACACGCGCTCTAGCTCGACACACGCGCGCAGGTATCGTATGAGCGCCTCCATCCGAAGCTGGAGCCCGTCCTGCGACACGCTCTGCCCGTCTGGGGTCCACAGGAATATGGGATAGTTCCGAGAGGGGAATTGAGACAGGATAAAACCATAGCAAGCGTGGGTTTGGAATCCGGGGAATGTGCAAAGACAGTGAGCCAGAAAAAAATGGCAGGACGCGGCGGTACGGCAGTCGAAGGGAGCTTGATATCAACATTGGCGACAAATTGGCAGTCCGTTAGCACGAAATCTGTCGGTACTCGTTCTAGTGCATGCGCGAGGACTATATTAGCGGTATCCTCGTGCTGCCGTAGTGTCGGGTATGCGACAGCGAGAAAATCCACGGCGGAGGCATGCTGAAATATAATGATCTTTTCAGAGGGAGTGACCACCGAGGCAGCCATGACGATTGTCGGAACCCCGGGATCCATGCGAGCATTTTATAATGCTTTGTGAAGCTGGGAGCTTGTCCCTCAAACACAAATCAGTGAGGTTGCAACACATGGAACGTTTAATTACTTTTTTTTTGGAAAAGTCGCCGGATTGATGCTCCTGGAATGCAAGTCAGAGATAGTGAGGAACAGATGTGAGCGACAAGAGGACCTGAACATTCGAGGGTCGAGGTATTGGTCATGCTTGCACACATAATAGGGCTGCGCTCGTTCGCAGTTCGCAGTCGAGAAACGCTTGGAGTTGAGGCCACAACTCCCTTTTATCTTGGTAAGGTGGGCGTTCATGGTTGCAGCGACAAACATCTCAAAAACAGAGTCTGCGCTATATTCAGACTATAGATCCAAAAAATTCAGTGGCAGCGTGTGCGAGTTCGGTGATAATGTTTGAAAAAAAGGGAGAACAGTTGATCATTAATACTGGATTGTACCCGCGGAGAGCCCAGGGTTGTTCTTAACAGACCGTACAGCACTTGCGACTGTATAGTTTGTCTCTAGAGCGAGGTCTTTAGAACGGGATTTGTCATGGTGGCTCCGTGAGGGGCATGTAGACGCCCGTTCCTGGGAAACGGCGTCTATAAGCTCCAGCGCATGCGGCGGAATAACGTCATCGAGTTATTGATACTGAGGAGTGGACCGATTCCATGGAACGAAAAAAATCCAGTTTCGATATGCTCGCTCTGCCACGAAATGGATCGAGATTGTCGAGCAAAAGGGCGCACAAACCGAAACGGGCTGTTGCTCATACAGCACAGTGGAAAGTGAAGTGCAAATCGGGCATCATATACGTGGTTTACCGCGCACTCAGGGTGCCTCGTGAAATGTATCATACATTGGTGGTCGAGCCCAAGGCAAAGGCAGGGAGCTTAGAATTAATCTCTTTGGGGTCTTCGACCAAACGTTCCACATCCACCGACTATATTCAAATTGCGTCAAATGGTCAAGCGGGTCGGGAACTGGAACAACCTCCTTACCTCCTT
>QVIE01002032.1:0-11437 GCA_013387415.1 Panellus pusillus | reverse complement strand
AACCAAAGTTTCCTTGGCTCTAAGCGATGTTCTGGTTGTTCGACCTGAAGTAAACTGGTGCGGTAGGTCGTAGTCTAGAGCTACCTGCGCTTAACTGTCCCTCTGTTCTCAAGAGTACAGGGAAGTCACCAGAATTTTTGTTTTGTATCGCCTTCTCCTTGTCTTTAGGAGGAATAGCGAAACTGGTTGGTAGGGGTGTCGAGTAAAACTCAGACGTACAACAACACGAAAACTCGATTTATAGCTCTGAAAGAGACTCTAACCCTCCCTCGCGGTGGGCTCCAGGTGATGAGTCTGCGCGAAACCTATAGAAGAAACTATTCACAATGATTCCGTTCAGAAAGTCGATCGGAACAGTATATAACTGTACTGATTTAACTCTCCACACGAGCTCGTAGCGAGTGATTCCCTCAGTAGATGCCGCCGAGTATAAGTCCCTAGTACAGGGCCTCGAAGAGGTTGTAGGGAAGGCTATTATCTCAGAAGAGCGTTCAAAAGAGTAGTGTTGCGAATAATACCCTTGGAATGACCAAGTAATACGATTCTAAAGCTTTGTATTCGATTTAGAGCTTCTCAGCTGTATTCCACACAAATGTACGATAGATAGACCGGAGCAAACGGCTCAACAGCAATTTATAAGACTGATAGTCTTGGGAATGCGATCCAAATCAAGCTTCCGATCCAAAACACGCTCGGAATGGTATAACAACGTCTAAATTCGACGCGACCGATACAACACGGATTTGTACGCTTTGTTCCCGAGTGCCGTTCGATAGGAATCCCTAAGATTCGTTTATTCCAAGCTCAATCTCACAATTTCCAACAATAGCAAGTAAAAAGTTTTGATATTCACTATTCAACTGATAGTAGAACGTCGAAACCCAAAAATACTCTTATTCCGAATCGTAGCGTTTTATGGCTACTAGCTCACGGAATGGCTCAGTTCTCTCCAGGGATCGATCTGCAACCAAGGTATTCGCTACCCAAGTATTCTCTGTCGATTTCGAGATATTCTACACTACTTATACATGTTCGAATATTTTAGCAACATAGGAGCAATAGCTATATTATTAAGTCCGCCAAGCCGCTCTGGAATTTGGTATGTAGTCGTTCCGATTGGTTGTTGAGGCGGTCACGCCATTATTATGTGCTTGAGGTGAAATTCCAACGCCCGGTCAACGAAACTCCGACACTAGGGGTGTGTCTTGGCTTGTTGAACCCTCGATGGAATGTCGATTTCCTTGGTTTGTAGGCCTCTCCCGTAAGCTAAAAGGCTAGTACTGTGTTGTACGAGTCCGTAGCAACAGGGAGATACCCATATTGTGTAGGTTCCGAGGTTGAACCACGAAGATATGCTCCGGAAGGTCGGCCGCGATTAGACTCCCAGACTCGCGTCTAGTGATCTGATCATGATTCCCTTCGGAATAGACATCGGAACACAGCGAAGCCATGCCGATCGTATTCGTTGTGTTTCTAATAACGTAGGTGCCCAGTAGAATGCATGTCTGGTTGGAACCAGCCTGTAGAGTGTCCTTCCGAAGGATCCGACTCTTGGAAGCTGTGATTCCCATGGGTATAATAGACTAGCAACATCTCCTACATGTTTCGGAGCGAGGCAGGCAACCATATCCGGGCTTATTCCTTCAACAGTCCGTTACTCAGCGCATCACGGTCCAACTAGCTGCCTCTGGGCTCAGCACTAGTCCTTATTCCGAGTATGATTCGCATGGGAATGGGTTCGGGAATCGCGAAAAATAGCGTTTTCTCCCTATGGTCATTTTCCTAGCTTATCACCGTGAGCGCAGGCTGGAAATTGAAGGGGAGACATACCAAGCGCGTCATGATTCGCCTTCAACGCCTGCCCATCAGCAGACTCGTTCAGAACGGCAGTGATCTTGGCCGCCCACTCTTCCCCGTCAATGCCACTCTTCATTGAAGTCGCAAACCACTGTGCGTACAACTCCTTCGCATCCGTCTCGGGATCATGTTTAATGATCTCAGGATCGTGCTTGAGTCGCTTTAACAGGGCTTCAGCACGCGTCGCGACCGCCAGCTGCGTGTCCGTAGACTGCCTGCCCGCCTTCTCCTTGCCCTTCGCACCGCTCGCACTTGAGTCCGAGGTATCAAAGGGCAGCATCCACATGTCCGCGCCGTCCCACAGCAGGTTGCTGCCTAACCCACTTCCGTGGCTCCCGGATTCCTCCGGAGGAATGACCTTGACCGCATCGCGCAGCGCGTCTCCGGCTTCTTTGATGGCCTCCTTGAGCAGCGCCTCGCTCTTGTGCGCAAACTCCTCCGCCTGCACCCGCGTGATACCCTGCACGCGCTGGAACTCGGCAGTGAGCGTCGTCCGCATCTACGTCAGATCGGCATGCTTGAGCGATTCCGGAATCTGGCTTTGCACAGTGGTGACGAGGTTCGGCGGGAGGGCTGCCTGGAGACGGGTGAATATATTCTGGGTTACGGTGCCGGAAGAGGGGCCTGCGACGGGGACGCAGCTCGCGGTGTAGTAGATTCGTCGCCGGACTCTGCTGTCGTTGCGGGTGTGGTCGACGTCGACTCGGGAGGCTTCGGCGCTTCTGTAGTCAGCTTGCTTACAACGCCCCCCAGATCCTTCCGTGCGGTTTCAAGAGCAGTCTGGCTCTGGAACGGCAGGCGGAGTCAACCCATTTTGTGCTAAATGTACCTGTTTCCTGAAATCGCCCCAGAAACGGCCAAGCCGACCGATGACTTCCGTGACCTCTTCTTCGAACGACTGCGACTGCTCATTTATGTGCAGCGGTGGCGTTCCGACGTTATGTTTGTAGGATCCAGAAAATTCATGGCAGCGCAGTGTAGTCAAAGTGAAAGTGTGTAAGAGGCTGGAAGTAGAAGCGACACAGCCACTGACGCGCCTTAGGCGTGAGACGCGATGCGCTTTGTGAACAACCCACATCGTTCGTTTGCCACCCTACAGGCTACAGTTCCAACGTTCTGATAGAAAAGATATCCGGTAGTGATTTCAAGAGACTGGATTGTACAAAGAAAAGTATCTTACACATTCGACGCCTTCAAGCCGCCGCCGCGACCGCAGCTCGAGGAAGCGGGTTCACCATAGGAGATACGACATCAACGGTGGACTGCGTAGACGCCATGTACTTATGCGCACGACATTCCGCCAGGAAGTCGGTGAACATCTGCAAAGCATGTTTTAGTATGCGGGACTTTCAGGTTTGGGATACACACTTCAATAGTATCGAGCGGTCCACCAGCGCTTTCAGGATGGAACTGGACACCCCAGACTTTCTTCCCTGAATCAGCGGTCGACTTGATGCCTTCGACGGAAGAATCGTTGCAGTTGATGAAGAACGGCTCCCATCCTTGCGGGAACGGGTCTTGCAGTTTCAAGGCGTGGTGGTTTTGGCTGTTGCAAATTGAACAAGTGTGGAACGTAGAGTCATAGATTGACATACCTCGTGACATAAACCCTCCCCGCCTTGATGGACCCCGCGGGCGCGAGTGCAAGAACAGGTTGGTTATGTCCGCGGTCGCCGAAGGTCATCCTGTACGCATCTAGACCCGCTGCAATCCCAATGATCTGGTGACCCATGCAAATTCCAAACACGGGCTTGTCCCACTCGGCAAGCGTGGTGCGAAGCTTCAACGCCGCTTCCATGCAGTGCATTGGGTCCCCGGCCCATTGGTCAAGAACAAGCCATCGTATTGGTCAAGCCATCGTATTGGTCTCGGACAGCATTGAAGTCGTAGTTCCAGGGCAAGACGGTGACGGCGGCACCGCGGCGGACCAACGAACGTAGGATGTTGGCCTTGACTCCGAAATCAAGGACAGCAATCTTGATGGAGCCAGTAGGGTTCAGCTCGTAGGGTTCCTTGGTTGAGATTTGGTCAACCAAGTTTTCAGTAGAAGGGTCCAGAACTCGTCAGCTTGGGGACCGGCGCTAGACGTCATCTCCTACTGCCAAGCGACGAGAGTTGTGCCTTGGTCCCGCAAGAGACGCGTTATGGCACGCGTGTCGACGCCGGTGATGCCAGGATGTCATACCGGTTACACCACGAGGCATGGACTCCACGGCTTTGTGATGAGAGAATTTCTCGGCAACATCACTAACAACGACGGCGGCGCATTGTATGCGCTGAGATTCGAGACGACCCCAACATCTTGGGAATCAAACGGCGCGGCGTTATGGGGGACCCATAATTGCCGATCAGAGAGTCGTGAAGACCAGGATCTGGCCTCGGTAAGAGGATCGTCATTGACTCGGTGTCTACAAAAGACTTAAACAAAGCGCGTCAAAGTCGAGTGAAGGGCTCATACAAGATGTGATTGAGGTTGAAAAAACGGTTTCGCCGTATATGCTTTTGGGCGGCCGAAAGAGCGTCCATTGAACGACTGGCCGGTCTTGAGGTGCAGAGCCGCAGGAACACCAGCCAGTGGTCCAGAGTGGGTAGCCAGGCCCGAGAAAGGCGAGGAGGAGGTTAGATGACGAGCAAACATTGTTGCGAGCTTGTAATTCTTACTAATTCAGAGATTAAGCAGAGAAAAGACTTGGTCGCTGAGGTAACTTGGGGAAAGTGCATGGTCAGCTAAGTAATATACTGGAGGGGCAAGCTGGTGGCAGTACCCATACACTCGTCCCGAGTGTTCTGGGTGAAGAGCATGTAAGTACTAGTAAATACGGAGTCGACTGAAAATTTCGTCTCGGATCACGAGTTCGTCACGGCCCTTATCTCACTGTCAGTGTCAGGCTGTGTCAGGCGAAATTGCGAAACGCGTGAGGTCACGACATTATTCGAGATGGTACAAATATGAACTTCTGCAAACGCATCTACTGGCCAGGGTGCAGGGAATGAATCAAGATCTGTACTAAATTTGCACATTGCCATGTCATTCGTCTCAAATTACCCTCTTGCGAAACAGCAGCTCCTACCGTTGGCGAATACCCGCTTGACGTGATTTGGGAATATGCGACGGCACATCCCCATCGTCGGAATCATCATCAGACGAGTCTTCCTCCTCGCGAGGCAATTTCCCATACAACTCCGCCCGCTTGTCTTTGGATCGCGGAAAGCTAGACGACAACGAAGTGGCAGGCCGCGACGTCGGCTTCGTTGTGAACACCATCGGTTGGCTCGCAATGTCTGTCAGTCGACGATACGAAGCGGTCGCAGGACGAAGGGAAGCAGGTTTCATGGCTGCGGCGACCTCCTCCTCTTCATCTTCGTCCTCCGAGTCCTTCGGGTCCTCATTCCACTGAGAATACGGGAAAGGGACTTGACTTTCAGCAGGTAAGAACAGAGGAGCTTCCACATCGCCTTGATGGTCCAAATTCGCCCGCTCAGGCTGCTAGAACGCACTGGTTCGTCGCGCATCGATCCGTGCTCTTGAGACGAAGTTGAAACCGGCTGCATCACCGTCCATTGGCCGTCGAGATTGGGTGCTGGATGGCAGAGCAGGAGGAGCCGCAGTCGCCTCTGCGTAGGTAGGAAGTGTGGTGTTGGGCTGCTCAATTACCGGGCCGTCTTTCGTCGCCTTCGTCCTGCAGCTTTCTTGCTTCCTTTCCCGGAGGCCTTGGCCTGCGCTTTCAGCCTTGCTTTCTCCTCCCTTGCTGCAATTTTAGCAGCTTCTTCCTGAGCACGCTGTTCTGGGTTTTGTTCGGGCCACGACGTCGTTTTACAGGAGCCGGTAGCTCTGGCGGAGGAATCGCAGTGAGATGACATCCGAGTAGTACTTCGCGTAGATCTCGGCTTCTTGGAAGCCACGTCCATGGATCGAGAACCCGGGACCTCAATCACGACCTCAACCATAGGGGACTTCCAATTCCGATCCTTCATTCTATGCACCACCTTGGGAGTGGAAGGCAAACTGGGCTGGATGGTCTTGTTATCTACGGGAAGGATAGGGGGAACTCGTCCGCAGGTTGGATAGGATTGTCCTGACCCGCCACAGGTGTGTGCAAGCGAATAGGTGAACGGTTATCTGCCTCTGGGTTAAGATTAGGTGTCCGCTGGGCGGCTTCCTCAGGCTGAGGGAGCTTTGAATCGACAGGTTCCTCCACTCCTACGTCTTCAGCCGCAACCGTGGTGGTCGAAGGGAAGAGGACCTTGTCTGAGGCCATGGCGTCCTCCACCGCCTTGTCACCGGTAAAGTCCGGGACCTGTGACTGACGAATGTCAATGTCCATGAGAGCTGGGGTCGCGAAATGCCTAGAGGCATGTGAGGACTCAGGGCGGTCGTTCAACACCGGCGGGGATTTAGCGTCCTCATCCAGGAGGCTATCGTCATCGTCGTCGCCTTCCTCCCCGGAGGACTTTTCATTGACATAAAACTTCCTAGAACGACGTCGGTAGGCGACTTCGTCGTCTTCGACATTCTCAAGAACAACACTTTCAGCTTTCTCCTCCTCCTCATCATCATCAGAAGGAATGTCTTTGGCTGTGAGATGCGCCGACGGGGGACCACGTATGATGGCATCCAATTCAACATCCATGGACGCCCGGTCGTAGGGAGGCAGAACCGCCTTGCGAGCAGCTGATGGTGGTGGGGTTGCCTCATCGTCGCTCGAACTGCTACCTTCGCCGTCGGGCCCAGCACCGCGGGCCACTACTTTGTGACCTGCCGAAGGATTAGATGCGCCCCCTCAGGAGCCCGAGTAACTGCATTCACATTTTTTGACTGTTTGATAGCATCGAGTTTGCGAAGACGCCGAATGAGCTCAGAGTGATCTGTAGGATCATCCTCCAACTCGGCTATCCGTTTCTGGATGGAATCGGATCCAGCGCGAACTACGGAGCATTGCAAGGGTATGTGAAGTGGAGCAGATTGACAGATAGGGCAACGGATGTCGTTCTGTGGAGTGGGTACTAGTTTGGCGGAGCTGGCCTTCGCACCATCGTCTACTTTCTTCGCATCTTCCTTTGTCTTCTTGCTGTTATCAGGCTGGGACCCATTGATGAGACTCTTCACGTAGGCCGCTACAATTGCTGGATCTGGGGAAGCCTCGGCTTGGTCACGGTCTAAGGTACTTTTTTGTCGATACGGGCGAAGAATTAGTGTGTGGATAATTACCGACGTCCTGTTCGCCTTCCTGTTTCCGTTTTTTGGAACGTTGCTTGGCTACGGTAAATCGAATCGTATCAAATCATACTCGTACATGAACGAAAACACTTACGTTTTCCCTCAGCCGGAGGGTCGACTAGAGACTTGTTCCCTTTTCCACGTGGCTTAGCTGCAACTTTGGCGGATACTTCAATCGCAGGTCCATGACTCCGGCTACAAGGCGCACCTGGTTCGTTCGCTACTGCTTCATCCACACTTGAGATAGCGTTCGCTAACTCCGTCGGAAATGTGAAAGGTTCTTCGGACTTCTTCCGAGCGTTGAGCTCGGCTACTGGCGCTGGTCGCCTCCTCACCCTGGGCATCCTTTTCGATTTCTTGGATGGTTTAACTGCAGCAGCGTTCGACGCGGTTGCAACCTTTTTGGATTTCGCCTTGCTCTTCGTCGATTTCCCATCATCGATCGGCGCCTCCTTGGCGTTGGAAACGTCAAGCGCATTCGTAGAAACGGACGGTTCTGGTGCAGTCACCGATTCCTTTCCAGCCGTCTTCTTCAGCTTCTTCTTGGGGCGTTCCTGAGCATCCAGGTGTGTCTCGGTAATGACACTGCTGCTCGGGACGGCCAAAGTGGTCACATTTGGGAGTGGATCGTCCGGGACTGCATCAGCCTGCTTATTCTTCTTCCGCTTTTCACCAGCCAAGGGTACGAGCTCATTTGGAAGGACACTGGGAATCGTGGGCACGGTCACGTTTTCAGTCGCTGGGGAGTTCACTTGTGTGCGCGAAGCAGTGGAGATCGAGTCTAGTTCTGGTGGAGGTGCAGCGACCCTTCTCTTCTTGTTCGGGGGCCGGAGACATGGGAAGTAGCGACCAATGTAGATGTATTCGTTGTCCCCTCTGCATCTGGTGTAGCCTGATGCCTTCAGGTCTACTTGAGAAGAAATAAATATTGCGCAGGCTCACAGCATGCGTCTGAGAGAGGATCTTGACAATGAAATTGACGGCAGAGGCTGAAGAATGGGCGTGGACCTCAAAAGCGGCAAAATCGTCGTCTGCGAACGCGTCAACAAGCTCAGGTTCAACGAGAATCATCCATTCTACCATTTACAAGTGCGATGTCGGTTTCGTAGAAAAGAGAAAAATCTGAAGTCGAGGAAAGTTCGAGCCGCTTGCGGACGTTTTCTTGGATCTCGTCGAGCGAGCCCTCTGCACCGGCGAGATGAGAGTTGTTCGAAGAAAATCGCGTGAAAAATACCTGTGAAGAGTTTTGCGATTCTGCTATGCCCTGGCGCAGAGTATATGAGAGTAGGAACACGCTCGTCGTGCGTCCGCTTCCGTGCACTAGCCATGGCCAGCAGGACGCGTCGAGAGAGCGGAGCAAATTGGCATCAACAAATACTTGCTACGCTTGACCAACATGGCCAGGCCTCATTGTCTGTTCCTCGTACACCACTCAGATGTCGTCGTTTTGACCGCGGTTTAGCTCCAGGGTTCCATCCTCATCTACCGGGCAGGGGTTATACTCTTCTGGCCAAGGGAATCGGTGCGACGATGTGGTTCTTCAAAACGTGGCATTCTGGTACCCGCTCTTTTGGTACTCATTTGGCCGTTCCATTGACTCTGCAACGCAGCGGAGCTCAGTGCCCACATGGGCCTGGAAACTTGTGTGCAAGATCCCCAACGCACGGCTGAGGCTACTCTGCGACTCGGACAAGATCATGGCGGAGTTCGTCTCGACCCGCGTCTACGAGATGCGCGCTCAATTGAACGCCACCAAGGCCCCCATCTCCGTTCCGACGCCATCCTTCGTTGCACCGACACCTTCCTCGCTTCTGTCAGCTTTCCCGTCGCTCAGCCGGTCCTCCTCGCGCTCATCGTCCTCGGCTCCCTCTTGCACCTCCGAGGATACCTCATTCTCGGACGACGAGAAGTCCTACATGCTGCCCCGCCTTCTCGCCTACAAGTACCCTAACGGCGAGGCTATGCCAGAAAACCACGTCATCAGCGAGTGCATGGGACACATGTATGTCCCTTCGTCCAATTTCGGGCGTTGCTACTCACTATTTTGTCTCCAGGATTGCCGGCACGGATACGATGTCCATCTCGCTATCGTACTTTCTCTGGGAACTAACGCGCCGCCACGATATCATGCGCAAGCTTCAGCAGGAGATTGACAATGCGATGCCCGATCCGAAGCTCATCCCGTCCATCAAGGAGCTCAACGGCATGGATAACCTAAACGCGTTCATCAAAGAGGGTGAGTCTGACTAGACTTGCTATTCCAAGCCCGTGTCTCATCTTCTCTCAGGTCTTCGTCTGTACGGCGCAGCGCCGTCGCTTCTCGAGCGCGTCGTCCCCCAGACTGGCTCCCTCAAGTACGGCGCGGGCGTCGAAGACTTCGTCCTTTTGGGCTACGCGCTTTCTCCCGGCACGATCGTCTCGACATAAGCGTGGTCCATGCACCGGGACCCGGCTGTCTTCCCGTCGCCCGAGACGTTCCTCCCTGAGCGTTGGCCGCCTTCTTACGCCACTTCGAAGGAGCGGTCAGATGCGGATGTCGAGCGCCAGTACGCGTCCTCCCCGCCCTCCCCCTCTCCGTCTATCCCGTCGTCCGTCCCGCCCCCGAGCGAGCGATACAGCTCCTTCGCCGTCGCCAACAGCTCGCTCGTTGCCGCCAGCGCCGCCGCCGCCAGCGCTTCCGGCCCTTGTCTCTCCTCTCGAGTAGACGTAGCGGAGATTTTGCTACACTTTCTCTGAGGCTGAGGTGCGTCCGACTTCCACTGCTCTCATTACAACTGTACGAATCTGACCTCACGTTCAAGACTTTTTCGCTGCTCTGCTCCATACCCGCTCCCTACGCACGCTATCGGCAGCGAGCCGTCACGCCATCGCCTGCTACGTGGCGACGGCGGAATGACTTTGGCCGACGCGACACTAGTTTAATCTCGTAGCTTGACCTTTCGGTATGTTCTTTTGATTCTCGTATCCAAGCATCATTTTCACCTTCTCAGAGCGCACCCCCCTTCACCCTCGTGTCACCTACCCCGGCTATGAGATAGAAGCAAGACCGTGAACCGACGGAGCCCCGCCCCACCTAGAACAAGCGTGCTTTGAGCACGATTGTGCGCTCCGTCTCAAACGGCACGACCCGCCCCAAACGAGCGCACCCGCGCCACGCCCTCAACGCGTTCGCCCCGCCCCAAACGAGCGGCCCCGAGCCGAATGAGTGCACCCCGCCGCCCCCCGATAGAACCCCGTTCGAACGACGCGAACGAAGACGCCCCGCCCTGACTGAACAAGCGAGCGAACGCACTCTGCCCTGCCCCGACCGAGGGTACCGCACCCGTACCGACTGAGCGCAAACAGACGCGCTCCCCGCCCTACCCCTATCGAGCGTGAACAAACGAAGCTAGCCCCGTTTCGTACGAGCGCCCCTCGCCGTGATTGAGCGCTGCCCGCCGCGTTCGAAACTGTTCCGTCCCGCCCCGTACCAGCCCGCCTCATCCTGATCAAGCCCGCCTCATCGTAATCGAGCCCACCTCGCCCGGTACGAGCCCGCCCCGCCGCGTAGCCCCGCCGCTATCGCACATACTTAACGCGCCCGACCTGATCGAGGGCGTGGCGCCCTGGTCGAGCTTGCCCGGCCCCGCTCGAGCCCGCCCGGCCCCGTATGAGCCCGCCGTGCCCCGTATGAGCCCGCCGTGCCCCGTACAAGCCCGCCGTGCCCCGAGCGAGTGCGCTCGGCCCCGTACTCGCGTATACACAGATGTATCTCGGAGCTGGTGTAAATCCATACAAAGCTCATGATCATTGACGATCGTCAGGTCATCGTGAGTATCATTGTTGTCCTTGTTTCTGTCCTCCTGCTGACCCAGGTGCTAGATGGGCTCGGCTAATCTGAACGACCGCAGCGAGAAGCAATTTCAGGTTAACCTCAAGATTGAGATAGAACCTGTGTCAACTTGTGTAGGGTCTGTATACTGAGGCACGGGTTGGAAAGTGGCTGAGTGCAACTTGAAATTGAGTGATACACACAGCTGAAACATAAACTCTATGTATGTAGTATGTACTGGTACTAGCTACAATTTGTTTTTGACTAATTTCCGATGATTTACAAGATGCCTACCATATGCATGTACAGTAACTGCTGTCGCTCACTATCTATAGCTTTCTATGGTAAGTGTTGCCTCGAGGAAACCTCGAGGCTTTCCCAACATTTACTGGTTATTTGCGGGTCCGGCAATCAAAAATTTTCGGGCACCGTAAATCATCGGTAAGTGGTTGATTTCCGGTGTCATTTGCGAGGTCCGTAAATAATCAGAAAATAATCGAAAAGTATTTTATTTCCGGTGATTTACGGGACATTTACGGGCACCGGAATTA